>PVLC010034637.1:0-16805 GCA_004027655.1 Graphiurus murinus
CACTGGGCAGATGCAGCATCACTTCTTAGGCGGTTTTGATCCCAAGAAGCGCTGATTCCAGTGCTGGTGGGAAGGTTCCTCAGGGAGCAGGTGCAGGCCAGTTAAGCCCTCTTAGGTGAGTTACCCCTTTGGTTCTTGGGATGACCAGGAGTTTGGGGAGAATTCGTTGGCAGAAAAGCCTCAGGTTGGTCAAAAGCAGGTCCTGTACACCTGGATGCTGTCATTCCTGAAGGAGGCACAAGCAGTTCCCCGACACTGAAGAAAAACAGAGCCACAGTGAAAGGATGTCACATTTTGCAGCGTGGAAGGGAGAGCAGGTTCTAAATTTTAAAAGCAGATGTCTGTAAGACCCACCTTTAACTTTGTGAAGTCGTTCCCTAAGATCAGCTTCTCTGTGTGCAGCAAACAAATCAAGTCCGAGGTGATTTCCTGGGTGAGTTTCTCTCCAGGATAAAGTGCTCAAAGTGTCAAAGGCTGATTCTGTTCTCAGGTGTAGTCACCACTTTGGGAATGGAAGCCATCTACACTGCTGTAGCTTTCTAGCCACATTTACATGACTTGCTTGTCCACTATTTTCATCAGCACAAATGTACTGTTCCACTGGGCAGAACAGTACAAATATTTTCTAGAAAGTTGCAAATATTTGGATTGTTAGTTTCAGTAACTTCCTCAAAGATCCAGCTACTCTTCAACAGAAAACATTAAAGAACAGGCTCCAAGACATCTTGAACCCTTGCCCCAAAACTTGAGCTTTGGTATTGCCACCAATCCTAAAACTCTTACCCAATCCTAACCAATCCCCCACATTAAAGACCAGACTTAAACCAGATTTCAGAATTTCAGTCCAGAGCCCAGCCTTGCTATTATCTCTCTGAAACACTACCAAACTTGTGTCAAAATATTCCCCATGACCCTATAAGGGTTTGTTTTGTCAACAGGTTTTGATGGTATCCGTGGGAACCAATATTTGATATTCTTGGGGGCCCCAGCAAGACTTTATGAGCCTCTTTTGGGGCCATAGCCAACACCCTCAACTAAGAATCTGTGCCCCACCCAGGTCCTTTCAGTCTTCCCTTCTGGAGTAGATATCACATTAGGCTGAAGTTATATTATATTATATAATATAAAGGATATTATATAATATTGAAGTATATAATATATTATATTATATATAATATATTATATTATATAAAGGATATTATATAATATATATATTTATATATTATAAAGGATATATATTATATCCTTTATAATATATTATATATGATATATAATATATTAAATATATTTCCTTTATATTATATAACATATATTATAATCTATATAAACTTTCTAAATGCTCAGCTTATTTTGTTCTTAGGAGTAGAGAAACCTTTGAAGGAATCCTTTTGGTTATCTGGTTAGATTTTTCTTAAAGCTTAAAGTTTGGCCCCCCCCTAAAAAATTCTAGCTTATTACTATCAACACTACAGTTTGTCTCTGGTCTTCTCTCTGTCATTTTTTGTTGTTGTATTTGTGTAGAAGAAAAGTTTCTAAGGAAGAGAATAGGCATGGGCGGTGATAAGTGTGTTTCCCAGGCTGGTCCTGGGGTCTGAGGTTTTCAGAAGCTTGTTTGAGATTGGTGGGCTCTCAGAAATGAAAGCAGGGTTTGATGCTTCCCTCTGGCGCTACCCGAGGTCGGGAATGGCCAATCTCCCCTCTTCTCCGCTTAACCAAAGAATCAAAGAACTCAGAGCTGGAGGTGGATGGTGGAAGGATTTGGAGAAGCCTGTCGTATAGTCTGGAAGTAATCAAAAAGGCCGCCAAAACTGCGGCGACGGAAGGTGGGCGGTCCTTCCAAACCTTAGTCACACCTCTGTCCTTTCTGCCTAATCCGAGCTCACATGGAGCACTCTCATTGGCCAGACTGTCGGTGACTCTGGGGAAGCGGGAGGCTTCGTGCAATAGGCTTGGACCTGCGTTGGCGCGGGATTTGAGTGCGGGTGCAGTCTGCGCGTGGGGCGCACTGCCGAGTGGCGAGCACAGAGGGGCGCGGAGGCTGCGGAGGAGTCGGGAGCGCCCCAGGGTAGGAGAGCACGCCGCGCGCTGTACAGGGTGGGCAAGGGCGCACTGGAGACCCTGGGCTGGGGGCCTCGAGGCTTGTGCAAGAAGCGCCGCACACCTGGAAAGCCTGGAGGGCACCGGTTTGGTTTCAGTGGAGGTTTTTTGTCCAAAGAAGCAAAGAACTCAGAGATGGAGGTGGAGAGAGATGGGTGGTGGAAGAGAGGAGAAACTTGGAACTAATCAAAAAGCCCGCCAGCAATGACAGTAGGTCATTCCTTACCCTTAGTCCCACCTTCGTCCTTTTTGTCCAATCCGAGCTCACGCGAGCGCTCGGTCTAGTCTCATTCGCTAGACTGGCCACGCGTCTGAGGTAGCGGGAGGCTTCGGGCCATAAGCGCAGACCTGCCTTGGCGCGGGTTTTGAGAGCAGGTGCCCAGACTGCATGTGGAGCGCACCTCGGAGTCCCGGAGCACTGCAGAGTTGGGAGACCGCAGAGGAGTCCGTGAGTTCGGCAGGTTCAGTGCTATCTCAGTGACTGCTCCTAATTCCACTGTGCGGTGGAGGGAGTAAAGAGGTGAGCTCTGCAGAGGCTTTTGTAAGCTGCGGCCTCTGCTGAAGAGCCCGACTGAGCAACAGAGGGGAAGTGTGCGTGTGTGTGGAGGGGGGGTGGGGGGTGAGGAGGCAGGAAGACTCCAGAAATAGAAAGTGGCTAGGGAAGGGGAGAGAACCAAAAGTTGAGCTAGAAAGAAAGGAAGGGAGGGAGGGAGGGAGGGAGGGAGAGAGAAAGGGGGAAAGGAGAGAATGAGAAATTCCAGGGGAACCAACAGGTGGAGATTGGGCCCAGGGCGGGCTGTATTGCTTATCCCATTACTGTAGGAAGTAAAGCAAGTCCTTTGGTCCTTAGAACCTCCACTTCTCCAATTATAAAACAGGGTTAGAAAAGGGTAGCTACACACTTCGCCTTTTGATACAGCATGATTCAGTCTGGATGCAAGAAATGATATGGAGGAGGGGAATACCACCTGCTTCTTAAACTTCTGGTCCTTTCCACTCAGGTGCATGCCAGTGTACCGCAAAATTCAGATTTCTTTCTGCTTACTTGATTTTCTGTCGTGTGTGTGTGTGTGTGTGTGTGTGTGTGTGTGTGTGTATCACTTCTGAAGCACCTCTTTTCTCAATCTCTGTAAGTCATCATGTCACCCCACCAGAAATTTTGTTACTTGATGAGCAATAAAATCCTGCCTTCAAAGATCTGACAGCACAGATTCCTCAATTATATTCATCTAGTTTTGTTTTGTGCAGTTCTCTGCTGTCTAAAAAGTACCTCTTTGCCAGTCGTGGTAGCGCACGCTTGTAATCCCAGCATTTGGGAGGCTGAGACCAGAGGATCCCGGTTCAAAGCCAGCCTGAGCTACCTAGTGAGACACTCCACAACTTAGTGAGACCTGGTTTCAAAATAAAGAATAAAAAATAGGGCTGGGGGTGTAGCTCAAAGGCAGAACACCCCTGAGTTCAATCCCCAGTACTGCAAAAATAAAATAAAATAAAAAATACCTCTTTGTTTAAATGTATTGGTATTAATAATAGTACTAGCAGTAGCTGAGCACCGTGGTGCACACCTGTAAAACCAGTACTTGGGATGCTGAGACAGGACCATCACAGGTTCAAGACTAGCCTCAGCAACCTATGGGGACCCTGTTTCAGAGCAAAATGAACAAACAGATAAAATTTTAAAATGGCTGTGGGTATACCTCAGAGGTAGAATGCCTCTGGGTTCAATCTCTAGCACCAAATAATAATAATAATAATAATAATAATAATAATAATAATAATAAATAAAATTATACAGTGATATTTATGGGCAACCTATTGCATGACAGCCGCTATTCTAAAGGCTTTATATTCACTGTATATATTTTTAATCTTCAGGGCACCAGAGGTTGATTCCAACACTGCTCTCATCACAGGGTGGGGAAAATGAGGCAGGAAGTAATTACTGTGCCCAAGATCTTGCACCTACTAAGTGGCAACCTAGCAGTTGAGCTCTGATGGTCTTCTAAACACTGACATCAATAGAGTACATTTTCATGTTCCTGATCTCATTTGTAGCTATTGGCCCTTTTTACAAACAGGAAAGTAAAAAGTTACCTGGATTTTTTTGTAATTTTATATCCCTTACCATCTCCATCTAAAATAGAGACCAGATCTTAACCTTAATATAGCTACAACACACTTTTGAACTCTCCAACAGCACTTCCCTCTGTAGGGTACTGACATCTGCATTTGACTTCTATCTCTGCTCCTAGCTCTGGGCTTGGGCAGATCACCTCCCTTCTCTAAGCCATAGTTTCCCCAAAAGCAAAATCCAGGTATAACCTACTTGCCACAGCAGTTGCTGCAGAGTGAGGATTAACAATCAGAGACAATATCTGTAAAGTGTTTGGTGTAGTGCCTGACGTGTAGTGCTCTTTGATGGAAGGAGAGCTGTTGCTGTGTTGATTTTACTGGGTGGATAAGCTGTCTATTGCTAAGTTAACATCTCTGGGAAGAATGAGGCCAGGGCTGCAGGAGAAAGGTAGGACCCGGTTAATCTTTTCTGATGTATGATTAATATTTAATGATAGCCATGCAGACACTGCTATAACTTGAATTTTTTTTGAAATTTGTGTTTCAGGTAAACCATCTGTTTCATCTTTAAGCCATCATGAGCTGTGAGATGCACAAGTCAAAAAAGTCTCACATGATGATGTAAACAGCAATATGAAAAATGAGGTAGGTCTGTAAGTATTTATAGAATATTTATATTCTCTAATATGTTTAGAATATACCAATAGTAGACTTAGTCATCCTTGGCCTGGGACTGTTAATTCTTCTTGCCAAGAAATTACCTCCTAGTATATTGGGAATACTATATGAGTTAAGATCATTCTCATCTACTTTATTCTTTCTATTTTGGTAGATGTCAGTGAGGCAGTGAGTTGTAATACACATTTCAGCCATATCAATGTAGATTTTCATAAAAAGCTATTGAAACACTTCCTGAACAACAATTCTTGTGTGTTCCTGTGGTACTGGATATTGAGCCCAGTGGCATTCTATGTCCAAGTTACACTCCCAACACTATTTTATTTTTTTACCTTGAAACAGGGTCTCGCTAAGTTGCTGACACTGGCTTCAAACCTGCAGTCCTCCTTTCTCAGCCTCCAAAGTACTGGGATTACAGTTGTGTACCACCATGACCATCCCCTGAATAACAGTTAAAAATTATGATGCAGTATATGAGAACAAACTGGAAAAAAAAAAGCAAAATTAATGCTATTTCATAGCATGAAAATATCAAGTATGGCTGATCTAGTGAATCATAATAACCTATTTTATATGGTGCTTTACAGTTTATAAAAATTTTCTTTTGTATATTTATTATTACCATCACCTTATTATGTGGGTAAGGAGGATTTATCTCCAATTTGGTTTTGAAGAGAAAAGGTAGAAGGGAATTGTTGCTTAAGGCAGAGTGGAGACGTGAACTTAAAGTGGACTGACATGAAGGCGAGGCTTTCTCTACTATCTGGGCTCTGCTACCATGACAAACTACTGTGGCCTTTTCTGAGTCTAAAAGTCTCCTTGAATTTATCAAGAAGGAGGCTAAGAGCTGCTAGGCTTTTGGGCGTGCAACTTCAAAGCCTCTTAACTTGTTTTCTCCTGTCCAGGTTCTAGAGAACTAGAGTGCCCAAGTGTCTAGAAAATCCAAGACAAAACCGGATCCATTTTGCTCCACTGCATGACAGAGTAAGCTAATGACCCTGCACACTACCCCACTTGCCTTTCAGCAGTGCCTGCATGTGCCAGGAATCCTTTGAGTAGTTCAAAGTCCATCACAGTGCTCCTCTGGGATGCATGTCAAGGATGCTCTGGCAGCGGTCGACTGAAAGATGCTTTTCAAGAATTGCTATGAGTGGCCAGGCTGGGATTACAGATTCGAGGACAGCCTCAACAACTCAGTGAGATGCTCAGCAACTTAGGTCCTGTTTCAAAATAACAAAATAAAAAGGGTTGGGAATGTAGCTCAGAGGTAGAATGTCCCTGGGTTCTGTTCCTAATACCAAAACAACAAAACTCTGTGTATGGCCAGAGTGAGTTTACATGATCTTACTTTCTTCCTAATGGCTTTGTCCCAGATTGTTAGTCTTATTACAAAGAAGGAAAACAAAGTTAACCTATTCTTACCTTATTTTCTCCTGTCCTGGTTCTAGAGAACTAGAGCACCCAACTATCTAGAAAATCCAAAACAAAACTGGATCTATTTTGCTCCACTGCATGGCAGATTGAGCTAATGACCCTTATTTCCCTGGGCATGATCATACAGTGATGTTAGCTGTAATGCTTACAATAATCTTGGCTTTCTTGTTCCCATTTCCAGTGAGTGGCATTGCTAATGTATGCACCTGTGCCCGTGGACACCCTCACCATGATGAAATTGAGAAAAACTCATTAATAATGTGGACTCTGTCCTAGAAAGCACCCGGATAGTTGATGGTTTAGAGAGGAAGCTCTTTGAGGTTATAGCTGAGAGAAGTACAAGCCCTAGCAGAGCATCTGCGCAGAATTCTGAGTTACATAAAAGAAATACTTGTTTGTTGGATGACTACAAGGTGGGCGAGTTCCCCAATTTGAAAAGAAAAAGTGAAAAAAATCATGGAAAACCTCAAGAAAGAAAATAAACAATTGGAGAGTAGAACTGTATTTAGTTTGCCTACAACAAACTCTGGGGAGAAGACCAACAACCCTCTTCCAATGAAAGTGATCAAGCATTTTTCTCATCTTGCTGACTCAGTTGGGTACTTATTCTGGGACAATAATGGAAACACGGGTTTTGCCACCTGCTTTGTTTTTAAAGAGTCGTTCATTTTAACATGTCGGCATGTAATAAGTGATATCGTGGGGAAAGGAATAGAGCCAAGTAATTGGGCAGTTGTAATTAGTCAGTGTACAAGGGTGACATTTGATTATGAGGAGCTCCCTGTAACAGAAGAAAACTGCTTTTTCATTGAGCCTTGGTTCGAGGTATCTGATGCAACTCTCGACTATGCTGTCCTGAAACTGAAGGATAATGGACGAGAAGTACCTCCGGGGCTATATAATGGAATTGGTCCCATTCCAGTTAGTGGGTTGATACATATCATTGGCCATCCAGGTGGAAAAATCAAGCTTTTTGATACTTGTCCCGTGATCTCCCAGGGTGAACGAGAAAAGAAATTTCAGGAATACATTCGGGCTAGAGAAGCAGCAGGTTGCAGTAATTCTGAGCAGCATATGTACACTCAAAGAAGATTCATGGCTGTAATTTCCAACCCTGATGTGATCACCTATAACACCAGTTTTTTCCATGGGGCTTCCGGCTCCCCAGTGTTTGATGAAGAAGGCTCATTGGTGGCCATGCACACTGCTGGCATCCCTTGTGAGTTAAATAAGACCTTTGTCTTTGAGCATGGCTCCACAGTGAAGTCCATCCTATCTGATATTAAGCAAAAATATGAGCCATGGTACAATGAAGTATTTATACATCAGCAGGATGTAGAAATGTTAAGTCAAGAGTAATGAGATCAAGAGAGGGGCTCTAGGTGAAGAAGGAGAAATCTTAGATGACCAAAGAAGATGACTTGAGGTGATGGAGGTGGGTAACATGTTATGCACAGGATGTACTTTCACACACATATCAAAATCAACCACTAAACTGAATTTGAGAAAGAGGGCCGTGGATAGGTGTTAGGCAGTATTACAGTGTATCTGTTTATTCCTTGTAGTAGCTATTTTTTTTTTTTTTTGTGGTACTGGGGATTGAACTCAGGGGCATTCTACCTCCGAGCTATACCCCCAGCCCTATTTTTTATTCTTTATTTTGAGACAGAGTCTCCCTAAGCTGCGGAATGCCTCACTAGGTAGCTGAGGCTGGCCACGAACCTAGATCCTCCAGTCTCAGCCTCCCAAGTACTCGGATTACAAGTGCACTTAGTGTTAACCAAGGAGCTAGATAGTTGGTTACAAGCGATCACCAACAAAATCTCTGAGAATTCCCAGAATTCCCCATATTGCTAAAGCTGTCCTAATCTACATGTCTTGAAAGTGAGAGGGGACTATCCATTCTTCCCCTATTTATGGGCCATTATGACAAGGAGGATGTCCTGAACATCATGTTTTTGATGTCCTTTTGTTCTGTTCCAAGATCCCATCCAATGTACACATGACATTTAGTTGTCAGATCTCTTAGGCTCCTCGTGTCTGGGAGTTTCTTAGACTTCCTTGTTTTTCATGATCTTTACAGTCAAGAAGAGTATTGGTCAGGCCCATTGTAGGATGTCCTTCTATTGGAATTTGTCTGATATTTTTCTGACTTAACTGTGTTTAATCAGAGGTTCTGGAGAGAAAGATCACAGAGTAAAGTATCATCTTCACCTTGATGTGCTTCATGTAGCACACCAAGGGATCATACTGTCCACATGATTCATAACTGTTGGGGTTGACTTTGATCACCCTACTGAAGTGGTGTGAAGTTACTCTCCCCTTTCCACATTCCATATTGTACTCTTTGGAAGGAAACCACTATCCCTTGTTTAAGAAGTGGGGACTTTCAGGGTCATAGTGGTTCACAACAGCAATCCCAATACTTGAGAGACTGAGGCAGAAGAACCACAGATTTGAGGCCAGCACTGGGTAAGTTAGGAAGACCTTGTTTCAAAATTTTTAAAAAGATGCAGGGAATTGTATTACATTTTTTGAATTTGCCAGTGCTTGCTTTGTGGCCCAGAATGTGGTTTATTTTGGAGAAGGTTCCACGGGCAGCTGAGAAAAACGTGAATTCAGCTGTAGTTGGGTGAAATATTCTGTATGTGTCTAATAGGTCCATTTGGTTTCTGGTATTCTTTAGGTCTGATGCATTTTTACTGACCTTTTGTTTAGAAGATTGGTCTAGTGATGTGAGAAGAGTATTGAAGTCTCTCAGTATTATTGTATTGGGATCTACATGTGACTTTATATTATGAAGAGTATGTTTTATGAAAGTGGCTGCACCTAGCCGGGCGTGGTAGTGCATGCTTGTAATCTCAGCATTTGGGAGGCTGAGACTGGAGGATTTGGGTTCGAGGCCAGCCTCAGCTACCTAGTGAGGCCTCCACAACTTAGTGAGACCCTTTTTCAAAATAAGGAATAAAAAATAGGGCTGGAGGTGAATCTCAGAGGTAGAATGCCCCTGACTTCATTCCCCAATACCGCAAAAAAAAAAAAAAGAAAAGAAAAGATGTGACTGCAGCTGTGTTTGGGACATAAATATATTGACAGTTGTTATTTCCTCTTGCTGGATTGTTCCTTTTACTATTAAAAAATAAATGATGTGCTTTGTCTCTTCTGATAAGCTTAGGCTTGAAGTCTAATTTATTTGATATCATAGTTGCTACTCCTGCTTGTCTTCAAGTTCCATTGGCATAGATTACCTTGTTCCAACCCTTCACCATTAGTTTGTGGGAATCTTTGCTTGTAAGGTGTGTTGCAGACAGCATAAAGATGAATTCTGGGTTTTAATCTATTTTGCCACCTTGTGTCTTTTTATTGGGGAGTTGAGGCCATTCAATAGAATGAAACTGGAAATCAACTCTAAGAATATCCAGAATAACCATGTGAACTCATGGAGACTGAACACCACACTGCTGAACAAGGAATGGGTCATAGACCAAGTAAGGGGAGACATTAAAAAATTCCTAGAAAATAACAAAAACAGAGACACAACATATAAAAACCTCTGGGACACCTTGAAGGCAGTATTAAGAGGAAAATTTATAGCACTGAGTGCCCACATAAGAAGAACAGAAAATCACCAAATAAATAACCTAATGACACAGCTCGAAGCCTTTGAAAAACAAGAATAGTGTAACCCCAAAGCCAGTAGAAGACAGGAAATTATGAAAATCAGAGCAGAAATCAATGAAGTAGAGAATAAAAAAATACAGAAAATCAACAAAACAAAAAACTGGTTTCTTTATTATTATTTTTTTTCAGCATGGATTTTTATACGTTTCTTGAGTGCAACAGGGTTACACAGACATTTATGACACATCAATCATTGTCAGAACACAAATAGCACCACTTCTTCATTTTCCACGTATAGCCCACATTCTTAACATAACCTGGTCAAGCAAATTTTCTAGAATCATAAAACCATAATCCTTTAGGGTCATATATTTACTTTCTAAGAAGTGGGAGGGTCTTTCATCTACGCATCTTAGGAGCAATCTCCAGACTTTGAAACACCAATGTAGCCATAGCAGAAGAGTCAGTATAATTATTCATATATGCAGATAGCAACTGCCTGGGGGGAGAGGGCCCAGCAGGGCTCCCACAACTCCTCCATTTTTATTTTAAAATGCATGAAGGATTGTGCCTGTCTTAGGTTGTTTCCTACCAGGTGCTTAATCTTACCCATCGTGGGGTCTCCCTGAGTCATTCAACGACTGTTAGGTTGATATTGCCCTGAGAAAATCAAAACCATCAAAAAATGGGAAAAGGACCTAAATAGACACTTCACAAAAGAAGAAATACAAATGGCCAATAAATGTATTAGGAAATGTCCAACATCATTAGTAATCAGAGAGATGCAAATCAAAACTACCTTGAGATTTCACCTAACCCCAATCAGAATGACAATCATCAAGAGCACAAACAACAACAAAGGCTGGCGAGGATGTGGAGAAGTGGGAACCCTAATACATTGTTGGTGGCATTGCAGATTAGTGCAACCACTTTGGAAAACAGTATGGAGGATCCTCAGACAAATGGGTATGATCCTACCATATGATCCAGCAATACCACTTCTGGGTATCTACCCAAAACAATGGAAACCAAACTATCAGACCAACGCATGTGTATCTATGTTTATAGCTGCACAGTTTACAATAGCCAAACTATGGAAGCAGTCAAGATGTCCATCAACAGATGAATGAATTACAAAACTATAGGATATGTACACGATGGAATTTTACTCAGTCATAAAGAAGAACAAAATCATGTTATTTGCAGGGAAATGGATGGAACTGGAAAACATTATGTTAAGTGAGATTACTCAGTCACAAAGAGTAAAGAAGCATATGTTCTCCCTAATATGTGGATGCTAGGGAGAAGATGGGGCATAGGAGGGTCTCCAGAGGAAAAAGAGATCCTCGATAAGCAAAGAAGTTGATTTAACAGAAGGTGATGGGGGGAACACACCCTAATACACATGTTGTAATTTCACAAACATATCAAAGTCAATCACTAATCTGAACCTGAGAAGGAGGGAGGGCCAGAGAGTGGATGGGAATTGGGGAAGGGTTAAATGAGAAATGTGTGCATGTATGCCTTTACCAGCTTGTACCTAAGAAGGATGTATGATTACAGTGCCATAATTAAAAAAATAAAATTAAAAAAATCAAAATTTATAAAAAGAACTGGGATGTAACTCAGAGATAGGGCAACCCTGGTTTCAATACTCAGTACAATAAATAAGTAAATAAATAAATAAATAAATAAGTAAATACGAGGCATGGTGGCACATCGGCACATGCCTATAATCCCAGTATTTCAGAAGCTGAGACAGGAGGATCACAGGTTCAAAGTCAGTCTCAGCGTTGTAGTGAGGCTCTCAGAAACCTAGTGAGACCCTGTTTCAAAATAAAAAATAAAATATGTCTGGTGGTGTTGCCAGGAGGTAGAAGGCCCCTGGGCTCTATCCCTAGTACCATGAAAAAAAAGTGGAGTGGGGACTTAGGTTTTCCTTCCTTATGTAGATACTCCTGGTGGGTCTATGTAATTCATTTAGGATAATTCTGCATGGGAGATTGCTTTCTTCCCATACTCACAGAACCCCTAATTCTCAAGCACCTCATTCTTGACATATTTACAGTAACTCTATCAGTACACTTAACTCAAACCCATAATGGATCATTTCCATTCCCTCCCCTGAAAATTCCCACTCCAACCTTGGGAAATGGGTCCTACCCCCCACACCCATAGCACCACCACTTACTTAACTGTTCAATCCCCGTATGTTTAGAAGGAAGTCACAAAATGATTAATCTGTACCTGGATGGGAAATAAGATTTTATCAACTACAATATAGGGCTCATGTGCAGTTTCTTCTGCTTTGAATCTTCTATACTCCATTCCTTCCCAAAGTTACTTAGCTCAGAACCTTTCCTCTCAACCCCTTTGGTAACATTGTGTCATACATTTAGAATACAGTTTTGCATATAATACATTTAGATTACATTTAGATTGCCTTGTCATAGCTTACATTCACTCTCTCTTTGATCCCTTGACCTCCTAAATGATTTTTAAATTATGTATACATTAATTAGTCACTCTTTCTGCAGCCAAGTTCTCTGGGTTCTACCCCATGCATAATGTTGCGTATACACCATGACAGTATCATTCAAAGGACTTTTATCTCCCTAAAACATCCCTCCTGCTTCACCTACTTATCCTTTCCCTTTCCTGCACTCCTGGTAGTCACTGTTTTATAAATTCTCCATGTAGTTTTAATTTTCTGGAATGTCATCTAATTGGAATCATACAGTGTGTAACCTTTTTAGACTGACCTTTTTCACTTAAAAATACGCAATTCAAGTGTTGTGTGTGTATTCTATAGTTTTTTAGCTCATTTTATTACTGGATAAGATTCCACTGTATGGACTTACCACAATTTGTTAATTCACTCACATTTTGTAAGATCTCTTAGTCGCCTCCAGACTTTGGTGATTATGAATGAAGCTGCTTCAAACACTTGTGTTGGGTTTTTTTGTATGAACATAAGTTTTCAGCTCAGTTGGGTATGTATCAAGGAGTACAATTGATGGACTGCAGATAATATTTAGCTTTGTAAGATTCTGCCAAACTGTCTTCCAAAGTAACCATACCACTTTGCATTCCCCTAGTGATGAAGGGGAAATTCTATTTCCCTTTCTCACTAGCATTTGATATTGTCTTATTTTGTTTTGTTTTTAAAATTTAGACATACTATACTGAATGCCTGGGATTCTTCAAGGCAGTGTAAGATGAAATGAGGCTTTCTTGGATGATCTAGGATGCGTGCACAGGGCTGAATTCAGTCAGGAAAATAGAGCTACTGTAAATATGACAAGAATGAGGTGCTTGAGAATTAGGGGTTCTGTGAGAATGGGAAGGGCAGTGAGAGAGAAGATCTGTGAGATGCAGCTAGAGGATGTCAGCCTAAAGTGTTGGAAGCAAGAAAAGAGTTGCTGATTGATGTGGGGATATCTGGAGAGATGCCACACCCTGTCACCATGAAGACACTAAGGGATTTGAGATTGCAGAGTTGCTGCATCAGACTCAACATACAAGTCAGAGCTTGTCCTGTGTGGCAACCATGGTCTTCTGGAAAATACTGACTGCCACTTGGTTTCCACCTTCCAAGTTCTTATGCATTTTTCTCATGGGCAAATGCTTGCCCAGAACACAGAGGGATTCTGGTGAAAAATGGTACTCAGCTCTATATGGTGGTAGTGGTTTCCCAGACAACAGATAACTGTACTACACACACATACAATCTATGCAAATCCATGCAATCATAAATTATCATCTTTAGCTGAGCAGTACTGCAGTGCTTATCATATGTATCGTAAGTTCAACTGATTAGTAATGTTAAAATGTCAAGTCATCTGTGCATTCACTATGTCTTGCAAATAGATTATGCTAAAAAATAATCCTTTTCACCAGATGTTTTTGTTCAGCTGAAATCTGCCATGTCTAATACCTGAAGCCAGTAAGTCATTATAGACAAGCATCCAGTAAGAACAAACCCAAACTAAAGTTGGACAGAGTTAGGAAAATATGGTTTGTTCCTTTCCTCTCTTGATCTCCCACACAGTCCCCTTCTTTTCTGTCTTTGCTTATTTTCCACATAGGAATTCCAAGTGAACTCTCAAAGATGTTCAAGAAGCCTGGCCCACTGGTGCATGCCTGTAATCCCAGTACTTGGAAGGCTGCGACAGATGTTTGTAGTTTAAGGACAGCCTAAGCAATTTAGTGAGGCCCTCCACAACTTAGCAAAACCCTGTTTCAAAACAAAAAATAAAAGAGGACTGGAGTGTAACTCCGAAGTAGAATGACTCTGAGTTTAATCCCGAGTACACACACACACACACACACACACACACACACACACACACACACACATTTCAGAATAGAATAAACACTTTTTCTTTTGGTCTTATCTGTGAAGACAGGGTTACCTGGTAAACCCAACTGAAGTTGCACTTCTCACCACCCATTCTCCCAATTCCTAGTTGTATTCCCAATCTACTATTCCATGCTACTCCAGATTTCTCTTAGAAATGGGACAGTGGTCTGAAGGGGATGTAATGTATTAAACTGTATGCCCTTCCAAAGATATGTCCAAATTCTAGCCCTGGATATGCATGTCTCTGACCTGGTTTTGGTAAAAGGGCTTTGCAGATGTAATTAAGGATCTAGAGGTAAGATCATCTTGGATGAACAAGGTGTCTCTACATCTAATTGCTATGCTTAGATATAGAATGTCCCCTGAGGAGCTCATGTATGGAGGCTGATATCACTAACTGATGAGGGTTGCAATGGATTTACTGGGCGTGAGTGTTGGCAGGTGGGGGGTGGCTGGAGGAGGTGGGTCCCTGGAAACTATGCCTTGTCTTTGAATCCCCACGCTCGCTCTCTTGCTTCCAGCCTCAGTGATGTGAGAGCAGAGCCCTTGCTCTCTTTCTCTCTCTACTTCCCACCACCGTGCTCTGAGCTCTGCAGATCTGGCTTGACATGAATTGAAATTCTGAAATTTCCAAAGCTGTGAGCAGATAAATTTTCCTTCCTCTAAGTTGTGTGGTCAGTTTTGTATTGTTTTTTGTTTTGTTTTTTTATTACAGCAGTGAGAGAATGTTAACTGAAGTACAAATAGTAAATGTCTTGGTAAGCAGGGGAGGCACACAGAGAAGGGGAAGGGAGGCCAAAGGAAGAGGAAGGTAGAGATCAGACTGATCAACCTACAGATGCTCCTCAAGTTACAGAGGGATCGACTCCTACAATGTCTTTGCCTTATTAAGCAACATTCATGGGTTCTGGGGATTGGGACATGGACATCTATTTGGAGGCCACATGAACCATGATGAGAATGACTTGAGAACATATACCTTCAAGATTTGGGGATCAGATCCTCTGTTTTCATCTAGTTTTTATTGCTTAAGCTTGCTCTTTCAATTATTTTTTCCTCAAGTCAGTATGTTGCAAATAACAATGATAATACAAAATTCACAAGGAAATCACATAATCTAAAGGGAGAAGCTTTGTTTGGGCTTGATTCTCACTTCATTCATTCCTAATAAGTGACTTCAGATTAAAAATAATTTTTTTCATTATCAAAATGGCCATTTTATCAAAAGCGATCTACAGAATCAATGCAATCCCTATCAAAATACCAATGTCATTCTTCATAGACCTAGAAAAATCAGTCATAAATTTCATATGGAGAAATAAAAGACCCAGAATTGCCAAAGCAATTCTCAGCAATAAGAACCATACAAGAGATTTCACAATTCCTGACTTCAAATTATACTATAGAGCTATGGTAATTAAAACAGCATGGTACTGCACAAAAACAGGCACATAGACCAATGGAACAGAATAGAAGATACAGAAACAAATCCACATGCTTATAGCCTATTGATCTTCCACAAAGGGACCAAACACATAGGCTGGATAAAAGAGCCTTTTCAACAAATGGTTTTGGGAAAGCTGGTTATCCATTTGTAGAAAAATGGAACTAAATCCATTTTACCTCTCATCCTGCACAGGAGTTAACTTGAGATGGATCAAAGACCTGAAAGTTAGACCAGAGATGGTGAAGCTACTAGAGGAGGGCATAGGTTCAACACTCCAACATATAGACACAGGTAGAAACTTCCTCAGCAAGATCCCCAAAGCTTGGGAAATCAAAACAAGAATTAATAAGTGGGATGGCATTAAACTAAGAAGTTTCTGCACGTCAAAGGAAACCATCAAGAGTCGAAAGAGAAAGCCTATGAAATGGGAGAAGATGTTTACCAGCTATCGCTCTTACAGAGGATTAATATCTAGAATATACAAAGAACTTAAAAGACTTTACACTAGAAAAAACAAATAGCCCAATCAAGAAATGGGCAATTGAATGGACACTTCACAAAAGAAGAGATACAAATAGCCAATAGATACATGAAAAAAATGTTCAATACCATTGGCAATTAGGGAGATGCAAATCAAAACTACACTGAGATTTCATCTAACCCCAATCAGAATGGCAATCATCAAGAAGTCAAACAACATAAATGTTGGCGAGTATGTAGGGAAGTAGGAACTCTTCTACACTGTTGATGGGATTGTAAACTAGTTCAGTCACTATACCATTCCTGAGTATCTTTCCAAAGAGGTTGAAACCAGAGAACTATAGTAATATATGCATACCCATGTTCATAGCAGCACAATTCACAATAGCCAAACTATGGTAGTATTTTGTTTAGCAGTTTTGCATCTAGGTTCATCAGTGATATAGGCCTATAGTTTTCTTTTCTTGAGCTATCTTTATTTGGTTTTGGTATTAATGTGATATTGGCTTCATAGAAAGTGTTTGGGAGGGTCCCATTTCTTTCGATTTCACAGAATAGTTTGAGGAGTATTGGGATTAGTTCTTCCATAAATGTTTTATAAAATTCACTTGG
>PVLC010034638.1:0-16786 GCA_004027655.1 Graphiurus murinus
AGAATAAAATAGGGCTTCAGGTGTAACTTGGAAGTTGAATGCCCCTGGGTCCCATCCTTAGTACCACAAAAAATAAAATAAAATAAACCAAAACAAAACATGGTCTCACTAAGTTGCTGAGGACTTCACTAAATTGTTAAGGCTGGCCTGAAATCTGTGATCCACTTGTCTCAGCCCCC
This sequence comes from Graphiurus murinus, assembly GCA_004027655.1. Lineage (NCBI taxonomy): Eukaryota > Metazoa > Chordata > Mammalia > Rodentia > Gliridae > Graphiurus > Graphiurus murinus. The sequence continues at coordinate 180 of PVLC010034638.1, forward strand.
CCCCCCCCCCCCCGCCAAGTACTGGGATTACAGGTGTGCGCCACCATGCCGGGCTTGGTTTTTAATAAAACTGTTTCTTTTCTTTATTTCTTTATTTCTTTTTGCCGTCCTGGGGATTGAACTCAGGGGCATTCTACCTACGAGCTACAGCCCCAGCCCTATTGTTTATTCTTTATTTTGAAAGAGGGTCTCACTAAGTTGCGGAGTGCCTCACTAGGTAGCTGAGGCTGACCACGATCTCGGACCCTCCTGTCTCAGCCTCCCAAATGCTGGGATTACAAGCATGTGCCACCACACCCGGCTCAAGACTTCACATGTGGACAACTTCATTGTGGTTTTAACTCATTAGGGACTTTGTTCTAGATTCTTCCTTTCCACTGTTCTGGCCACATTAAGAAGCTTCAGGTCTTGCTCTGAGTGTGAGTTGTGGAGTTGTGTGTTCCAGCCTCAGACCTTAGACCTCAACCACCTTCTGGTCAGGGCCTGTGCAGACAGTCTGCTCTTCATGATTGGACTTCCTATTGCCACACTTAGCTTCCCTGAGTTGCTTGGCTAGTATTACTAACTTTCATTTTCTTTTCTTACTAGATTATATTTCAAATTCATTCAGGAGTAAATTACCTTAATAAAATTATGAGACAAAATATATTTTACAAATTTGGAATTACTTGAGAAAAAGCAGTTATTTAATATCTATCCTGTACCAGACACTGGCCTGCCCACTATTTATTTAATCTTCCATTTGTAGATAAGCCTGTGTGATACTGGTTGGGACAAATGCCCTTCTAATGGGCCGGCTGGCACTGTGTTCACAGCCTACCACTCTCTGCCTTAGGCTCACTGGATTTGGGAGAATGTGTGATTGAGAATTAGAATTAGCTAGAAGCCCCTGGAGTCAGAAGATCAGGGGTCTGTGATGGTGAATGTAGAACCATATGCTGAGGAGTAATCAGGAAAAGAGGGTTTTCAGAAAGAGAAAAGGAAACAGATTTTAAATTTAAGATCTGTCTTTTCTCAACTTACCTCTAGTGAATAGAGATAGTCCATTATGTTTGATTGACTTTTGAAGATGAATAGGTGGTTTTCACTGTTCAACAAAATTTCCTAGAGATCACATTTTAATGATCTTCTATTAAAAAGCAAACAAATAGCTGGGAGACTACAGAGAGGAATCTCTCAGTTCTATAAGGAATCTGTGCTCACACAGAAAATCCTTACTTATAATGTAAAGAAGCTTAAGTGGAAGCTTAAGCTTTTCTTCCTTACAAACCACATCTAAAAAATTTAACAATCCTCTGAAAATTCTATTTAAAACTTAGGAGTGTTCATTTTAAAAACATTGATTTTGTGTCTCTCTTTGCTCTCTCTCCAAGACCCAGTTAAACTTCAGTAAAAAATAAAAAAATAAATAAATAAAATCAAAAGAATTAAAATCACATAATAGGGCCAAAGGAAAACAAATAGAGCCCAACTGTGGAACAAGAGGAAGAGGAAGAAGGGATAAGTGGTGACTGACAAAGCTAAGCAGAGGAAGCTGAGGCCCAGGTGGCTGGAGGGAGAATGAGGATCAGACAAGTGTGTATCTCAAGCCCCATAAAAATCAAGAGATCAAACAACCAGTACTTGGGGAGACTAGGATGAATAAACCGACAGAGAACTGGAGGAAAGAACAGTCAGGTGTGCTCCCCTAGCCTGCAGTCAGCTGAGTGGCCCTCCAGCGTAAGTCAGCCAGAGGGCCTCCATCCCCAAGGATGCCACTTCCTATGAGCTACAGAGGGAAATGCCCTGGTGACAACAGGGAGGGTGAATGAGTGTGTACACGTGGAACCCTGAAACCCCCCTCTCCACTTCAGCCCCAACTCCCTAATTCTGCCTTACTGTCCTGAGACTCCTAGTTCCAGGAAGAAGGCTGCAGTATTCCACCTGGAAGAAATGACTAACCTCACAAAAAGGAATCAGAGATGGCTAACATCAAGAGTATTCTCCAAACCTCTCCGGGTAAGATTACCAACTCACAAATGCTGCCCTCAAACATGGCGTCCATGATACTGAATGCATGAGTAGGATCTCCAGACATCTGGAGAAATTCTCCAACACAACATGAGAGAAGGTAGTCAAAAAGGATTTAGGGGGAAAAGGAAAATGATAATGCATGCTAACCTTGGTGAAATGCAGGTGTGGAGCTATGTGTGGGGCTGGGGAAGTCTGAATTATACAAAGCCTTATGCTGGAGGCCACAGTTCCTTGAAGCTGCCTTAGAGGAAGAGGAGAGTCTAGAAGCATCAATTTTTGGAAAGAATGGCTTTACATGAATGAAAGTAGATAGATAAATTTATTAAGAGGATGCTACCAGTTCTAGAAAGTCTTACAAGGATATTTCATGAGAAAAAAAAATGAAAATCTATTTTAATGGAAGAAAAACTGCCTCAGTCATAGTTAGAAAAAAGCAATCAGCAGATGAATGGGTTACGAAACTGTGGTATGTACACACCATGGAATTTTATTCAGCCAGAAAGATGAACAAAATTATGTCATTTGCAGGAAAATGAAAGGAGCTGGAGAATATTATGCTGAGATTAGCCAGTCTCAGAAAGTAAAAGGTCATATGTGTTCTTTCATTTGTGGAAGCTACCGGGAAATTGGGAAACAATAAAGTCTCCAGATAGAGGAGAAAAATTCCCAGTGGAGCGATGGAGGGGGTCAAGGGGAGAGAGATGGGAATGGAGCACGAAGGAGACTTGATGAACAAAGAAGTTCAAATAATGCTGTATACATACATGTTGTTATCAATGCCAACCTTAATAACATTCAGGAAAAGAGAGGGAGTGAGGTAGGGTCCAAAGAGAAACATGTCAAGAACTGTGTGTATGTATGTTCCTAGCACTTTGAACCTTATGTGAACTATAATTTCAATGCACCAACAAAAGTATATTAAAAAACAGCAATCAGCAACATTAAAGAATGACTTCAAACTGGGTGTGGTGGTGCAATCCTGTAATTCTAGTACTTGGGAGGCTGAGACAGGAGGATCGCAGGTTCAAAGCCAGACTCACCAACTTAATGAGATCTTGTTTCAAAATAAAAAATAAAAATAGGGCTGGGGTTGTAGCTCGGAGGTAGAATGCCACTGTTCAATCTCCAGTACTCCAAAGACAAAACAAAACAAAAAGACTTCAAAATAACTCAATAGAAAAGTGGACAAAATATTTGAACTTGAACAAACCCTTCGGCAGGGATTTTATATAGATGGCAACTACACACATGAATGTTCAACATCATTAGTCATTAGAGAATTGCAAATTAAACCCACTATGAGAGGCCACCATGTAACCATTTGAATAGCTAAAGACAAAGCAAAGCAAAATGAGAACACCACATCTGGCAGTGTCACAGTGCTGGTTCTATGGGCTATTGAGGAAACTTGGAGCAATGGTAACCATCCCACATTGCTGGTGGGAATGTAAAAGGTTACAGCCATTTTGGCAAACACTTTTCTATGTTACAAAATTAAACATACACTTACCATATGACCCAGCAATCCCATTCTTAGGTACATAACCAAGAGAAATGAAAACTATTTCCTCACAAAGATCCTAACACAAATGCTTTTAGTAACTTTATTGATAGTCACTTAAAACTGGAAACTACTCAAATGCCTCTCTGTTGGTGAATAAATAACAAACTACAATGCATCTATACAATGGAATGCTACTCTGCAATAAAAAGGAGGGAATGCAAGGTCTGTGTAACATAGGGATGGTTAAGTTACAGAAGATCTGCTTAAAGGCTATATACCATATGATTCCATTTATACCATATTCTGAAAACAAGTGGGACAGAAAATAGATTTGTGATTGCTAGGGGTTGGGATGTGGAGGGGGTATTGATAGTTTACTGCATAGGAACACCAGGAAATTTGGAGTCACAAGGGACCTGTTCTCTATCTCGTGGTGGTATTACTTGACTGTGATTTTTGAGAAAACATACCAAACTATACAATAGAAGTGTGAATTTTATTATATTGAAATCATGACTTTTTAGAAATGAAGGAAAAGTAAATGAGGTTTCTACTTTGGGTGACAATCAGAGAGTAATAATGCTGAGGTTAGCAGGAAAGCATGGCTGAGCAACAGACAAAAGAAACAAACCAGGACAGCTTCTGCCTGGGCAGTAGGGTTTCAGGCAGCAAGGATGCATAGAGCTCATATGGCCAAGGTAATGCGAACTTATTGTTGAGTAGTGTTCCATATTCCAGAATTTATTTGTCCATTTGGCAGTTGAGGGACATCTGAGTTGTTTTCAGGTTTTGACTACTGTGAATAAAGTCTGTCAACATTCACGTGACCCATCAAACACCCAAGCAGAAAAGCCGAAAATCCGTGCACCACACAATCAACTGAGTAGACTCCTTAAAATGCAAATCTGGTCACGTTACTCTCCCGATTAAAATTCCTCACTGGTTCCCTATTGCCGACAGTAGTGATTGTGCACCGTGACTGCACATCAGAACTACCCAGAGCGCATCACAAGGTGCCGGATGCTTGGACCGCCGCCACCAGAGACGCTGAATGAATTGAACAGAGAATGGAGCTCGGGTATCAGTGTTTCAAAATCTGCCCATGTGATTTGATTTCTTTAAGACCTATTTTTTCAAACAATTTTATTGAAATATAATATATTGCACAATTCTCCTATTTAAAGTGTCAAAGTGTGAGTGTGTCACTGAGTTTCACTACGTTGTATAATTACAATAAAAATATAAAAAGTGTTGAGGTTAGGATTAGAAATCAGGCTGGCTAATTTAAATGTATGCTCTTAAGAATTATACTATACCTTTAAAGTGTTTCTGTAGAGGGGAAAATATACAAAGACAGATTTCCAGGAACTAATAAGAAAATTAACTTATGTCTACCTATGCTGTGTTCAACAGTGTTTCCTCTTACAGGGCAAGCAGCCAAGGCTACCTTACCTTTCTCAGCATCCCCGTACTTAGGTTGGAGCCTGCAATCATTTCTTGCCACTTGAAATGTAAATGGAAGAGGTGGGACACATGGAATCATAAGCAACAAAGAGCAAGTTGATTCTCTGTTTACTTAATCTCCCCTCTCTGCAAGAACATGCAAAGGGTGAAGTTGCAACATGAACATGCGAAGTACCCAAAAGAGCCCCCGGATCTGTATCTGACAGGGATGTGAGTGGGAAGTAAACTTGGTTTGGTGTCAGCTGCTGAGATTTTTGGGACTATCTTCACAGCACATCCCAGTCTAGCTTGACTAATGATCTCATGAAGAATTCACTCCTCATATTCATCCGCTTTCTTGCCATATAAATGAAAGGCAGACTAAGTTTCCATGGGGAAGAGACTCTGGGTTTTAAGTGGGCAGGGGTAGGAGAGCTCGATTTTGGATAGGAGTCAAATGCAGGTGAGAAGGAAAGGTCTTGGGCAGAAATTTCCCCTGACAGAATGTAGACATTACCTGTCAGGAGGGAAGAGGGAATCCCAAATTAGATATGTATAGGAATACTGAAGGTAAAAACAGTCTACTAAAACATTTTTCCATAAGACTCTTCCTGACTAGTATAATTAGATAGAATCAAATATGAATCCCAAATCAATGCAGGTCAAAAAAGATAGAGTTTCAAAAAAAAAAAAAAAAAAAAGCATTCCCTAGGAGAAGGAATCATAACTCTGAACAGATGTTTCATTTGTTAATTTAATTTTTACTAACATGATAACATTTTGAAGGCACTGCTGAATGTACCAGTTTTGTCCCTCGTTAGTATAATCAGAAAGATATCTTGGTTCAACAATGCTCTGGAGCATTGAAATGTGTTCTCCTTTATGACTTGCAGCTCTGATTAGTTCTATTTTTCTGCCTAGGGTGCAAAAATGCAAATATGAGCTCAGAGTCTATTTAATTTCTGCTTCTTATATCATAATCATTAAAAAATCAAAACACATATCTTCTTTTGAATCTCACTAAAAATGCAGTCTGAAGTTCATGAGGCAGAGTATACTGTCATCTAATCTTCCATTAACATATTAACCTACTGACTGTCACACATTTTAAAAAACAAAACAACATATCTAGGTGCCAGATGGTACACACCTGGAATTGCAGTACTTCGGAGGCTGAGATGGGAGGATCAAAAGTTCGAGGACAGCCTTGGCAACTTAGGAAGACTCTGTTTCAAAATAAAAAATAAAAAGGGCTGGAGGTGCATCTCAGAGATAGGATGCCCCTGGCATCTCCAGTACCACAGAAAAAAATTGTTCATTTGTCATAGAAAAATATGCATATGTTAAGTATATCTAATCACAAATGAATTGTTGAGAGCAGAAATACACATGTTAAAAAGCATGACAACTGGTATCTGCTTTATGGTAATTTGGCAAAAAGAGAGTGATGAAGGGGATAGATAAAACAAGCATGGTAAAAATATTAATACTCATTATGTTGTATAATTATATTGTACCAATAAAAGTATAAGAAATAAATTTTCTCCATCCACCCTAAAAATAATAATTATTGGATTTCACTTCTGAGGACATGGGGATTCACTGTACTCTTCTCTCTACTCTTGGGTATATCTGAAATTGTTAATAATGAATGACACAGGAATTACACACTTACAGATAAAATACCTCAAAACATTCACACAAACTTAAGGACATAGCTTATAGAACTAGATTTCTTAGTCACTGAATTTCATAGCCTAATGTCAAAAAATAATGACAGTTTGCAAATTAGAAGTTTCCTTCTTCAGATCTCTTTGCCATATTCTATTTCATCATGGAACACAGAATGAGAGATTCCTGCAGTGGTTATTACCTCTTTTTAATCATTAGGTACTACATAATAGGCTGCCTTTCCCACTACTCTGAAATTGCAATGTCTTGAGTTTATCTATCTTTAAAAGCAACAATAAGTTTGAAACACCTTTAGGATTAGACTCAGTATTGAAAATGATAAGGTTGGAACTGATACGCATAAGGAAGATTCACATTTTCAGCTCATTTATTAATAATGAAGTTTATCATATTCAGACTTGCAAGCATGTGTGATTCCATTTGCTATTGTTTCTACAGTATTTGTGGCTTGAGTGACATGGCTATAAAAATCCCGATTATTTAAAAAACTCCACTGGTAGTATCAATACAGGGTAGAGTGCACCTAAAGCAAGATGTTTAATGTGTTGTAGGTGTAAATGAAAGACGTAAACTAAGAGACAAAGGCGAACCTTCAAATATTAATGTGGTGTTGGCTGTGTTATTATGAGCCTAATGAAATCTAGTGCACACAAGAACACATAGTTATCCTGCTGGGAAACCAATGATCTAGCTCTCATCTTGACTGCAGGCAAAGAATATCTCATCAAAGCTATAAATTTCATGAGTCTGTTTCCAAATTTAAAACCCTTAAGGAAAATGGCTTTCATGGCTCAACAGTTTTAAAGGGTTGTTTTTACTTGGCTTTGTAACCAGGAAATTAATAGTTTTTGTAAAACAAATCAGAATTATACTGTAGTTGCTTGCGTTTTCATGCTGTTGCTGTTAGCACTTAACTTCTTCTCCAGATAACACAGCCAGGGACTCCACATTGAATTCACCATGGGGAGACATTTATTACCTACCGTGATTGCTCAGGATAGTCTAGGATGGGAATGAAGTTTATTTATTCATGGCTATGGAAAAATTGTTTTCTTGAGGTACTGTGAAATGGAGTAGTTTTCTAATCAACTTTCACTACTCAGGGTGAGTCTTATTTAGCCTAATATCAGGAGTAAGTTGCTTCAGTCCCGAGCAGTGTTAAAGCCCAACCAATAGAAATGCATAAAGGCCTCAGGAACCCACGGCACTGGGGAAATGTCAAAGCAATTAATTGAGCTTATTTCTTCTTTCTTAATAAGCTTTTGGATAAATCTGATGTAGCCATGTGAGAGATGCACTTATAGTTAAGGGTCTCTTTTGTTGTCATTTGTTTTGTATATATTCAATTTAAAAACCAACAGTGTATTGCATCTGGAAAAAATGATACAAATTATAATGGATGTAGGAGAGTACAGATATAGCAAATGTTTCCAACTGTCTAAACTTAAAGGAAAATCACGAATGATTATTTTACAGAAAGAATATAGATACACAAAATAAGTAATAAGAATATCATTATTGCTTTTCAAAAGGTATTAGAGAAACAAAACTACCCAGACTCACCTCATTGCATCTAGATGATAAGAAAGCACAAATGAAAAATCACTATACTCCAGGGAAAGTATGTCCTGTTTTGCATAGTGCTTATGAAAATAAAACTCAAAGCAATTCATGGACATTTAAATTTGGAGCAACTGGATACACATGTCTCCTTTCCCCCTCATTCAGGCTTTCCAAACCCAAGGAAAATAGATGAAATTTATCAGAAGATATAGCTATGCTTTAAATTTTTTATAAAATGAGTTTGAATGTACTTTTAACTGAAAATATCATTCCAAATATCATTAAAACAACATGGAATCAATAAAAAGCTTTAACTATATTGAATGTTTTCAAATAAGATATAGCACCATTTTTCTAATGTTAAGATTTGTAAAAAATATTTTGTATGCTATTTAACTTTCTTTTTAAACTCTCATTAGCACCTTTTGTAAACAGCGATTACTTATAACTTTTCTACTGTTGTTACAAATGCAAGGATTAAACCCTACTTTGGTGAGTCATACTCTATAGCTTAGCATGACACATGGTTCCTGAAAAGAATAACTGATATGAAATGTCTCTTTTTTTGTTGTTTGTTTGTAGTACTGGGGATGGAACCTGGGAGTATTCTACCTCCGAGCTATAATAGCCCCAGCCCTATTTTTTATTCTTTATTTTGAAACAGGGTCTCACTAAGTTGTGGAGGGCCTCACTAAGCAGCTGAGGCTGGCTGAGAACCCGGATCCTGCAGTCTCAGCCTCCCAAATGCTGGGATTATAAGCATGCGCCACCATGCCCGGGTGAAATGTTATCTCTTTTTTAAACAGAAAAAAATGGCCCAGTTCTTGGCTATTATGAAGCAGTTAGTATCTATGTAAAAATCTTTGTATGGGCATGTTTTCATTTCTCTGGTGTAAATGTCTAGTAGTGGCATTACTGGGTCATAAGGGCATGATTAACTTTATAAGAAACTCTCAAAATCTTTTGTAACAAGACATATTATTTTATACTTCTGCCAACAATATATCAGAGTTCTAGTTTCATAACTTCACTAACATTTCATTATCAGACTTAAAATTACAGCCTAGAAGGACTATCTAGTAGAAATATAATCAGATCCATATATATAAATTCAAAATTTCCAGTAACCATTACTTAAAAGTGAAGTTACAATTTAATAATTTTATTTAATCAAATCTCTTCAAAATAATATTTTAACATATCAGAGCACAAATTTATTAATGAAATATTTTATTTTCCATTTTTATACTATAGCTTCAAAATCTGATATGTAATTTATGCTTGCAGCACATCTCAATTAGGACTAGTCATATTTCAGGTGTTCTATAGCTACATGTGGATAGTGGCTACTATTATTGGATAACACAGAAATCTAAGTACATATGTAGTGGCAGCTCATTGTTGCCTTAATTTGCCTTTTCTTGATGACTAATGATGTTATGGTTTCAAGTGCTTGTGGGTTATCTGTATATCTTGTACTATAGTTCTGTTCAAATGTCCATCAGTGGGTGGGTGAATATACAAATTGTGGTTTATTCATACAATAAAAAAGTACTCAGCAATAAGAAGGAATAAATCACAGATTCATGCAGTGACCTGGATATATAACAGAAGATATATATATAAAACAAAAGATATATATATATAACATGATTCCATTTGTTTTAAATATTAGAACAGGCAAAATAGTAGGCAGATCAGAGCCTATCACAGGGGTGTGTGGCTGCAAAATTGTAAGAAAAGAACTTTTTGGAGTGATAGAAATGGTCTGTCTTGACTAGACTGTAGGTTACATGGATATATTCATTTGTCAACATTTATTAAACTCCATATTTCAAATGGGTGCATTTTATCTAAATTGTATTCCAGTAACATTGACTGAAAGAGTAAAAATAATACCTGTTAATTGTATCTGCTATGTTGTCTATAAGCCCAGTCCAAAGGAAAATCATGAGGCCCTATATTCAAAAATTATTAAGAATCTCACAACAGTAACAGCAGAGGGAACATGTCTGCCATTGAATTCCCGGTGACAGAACAGTGCATGGCACATAGTTAGTGCCAGTGAGTTTTGCTGAATGCATTTAAGAACTTGAGCATCTTAGTTTCCCATCTGACACCAGTGCAGTGCAACATTCTTTCCTGTTTCTTTGGTTTCTTCCTGAGCAAAGAATATAATCCTGAATATATATTTTTTTAAATGCTGTCCTAAGCATAACAGAGACAAATTAATGAAAAGTTGTTTTATTTTTAAGTTCTTAGAAGACATGAAGAAATACAATTCAATAGCTAATATGAAGAGATTACAATTTGGTTCAGTGGGTGGATTGTACAGGTATCATAAAGTATAAAGGAATTCTTCTCCAGGTATTCTACATGATTAGTTCCAGACTGACTTTAGAGTGGCAGTTACTTACACCTACTATGGGCCAAGAAATAAGCTATGTAAAAGGGATAAAGAGATCAACAAAACAGGTACATTTAATTGTATAGTGGTTTCTCTTCTTTAGAAAGCAATTTATAGATCATATTCCAATGTTTAAGTTCTATGAGGACTATATATATATATAATCTACATTGCCGCAGATATTTCAGTCGGACTTGCTCCAGTGCTCCTTACCATGGCTCAGAATTGTTATATCAAAAGTACTTGGGTTTTACCTAAAAGTGTTATAGACTAAATGCTTCCCTTCTCTCTCACTCCTGCCCAGATTCATACATTGAACCCCTAACTCCCAATGTGGCTATGTTTGGAGTAAGGAAATGATTAAGGTTAAAGAGATCATAGGGTGGGGCCCTAATCTAATTGGATTAGTATCCTTATAAAAAGATAGGCTGATGCCTTATTTCTCTTTCTGTGTGTGCATACATGAAGGAAAGACCATGCTAGATACAGGGAGGCCATCTGCAAACCAGGAAGGAGCCCAGCTGGAAACTGAGCTCTGCTGAACCTTCATCTGGGACTTCTAGCTTCCAAAACTGTGATAAAATAAATTTGTGTTTTCAGCCACACAGCTCTAGGTATTTTGCCATGGTTGCCTGAGTTAATATGTAATGTATTCTATATGATATAAAAATATAAAATATGCATAATTTGATTCAAATAAGGTGATTAGCTTATGACCATTACATAATAACCTTGTAGCATTATAAAACATACATGTATGTACAAATAGCATGAAGCTTTGGAATTTAAGCATTTGAGTATTCATACACAAATTTTTCTGAAGAAAATTTAAGGTTATTCTATTTTATTATTCACTGTCCTATTATAAGGGGTATGTATTTTTTTAAATCTTTTTAAAAAGGACAACTTAAGGAGTTTTAAGATGGTGGCTACGCCTATAATCCTAGTACTTGGGAGGTTGAGATAGGAGGATCACAGGTTCTAAGCCAGCATCAGCAACTTAGTGAGACTCTTTCAAAATAAAAAAGAGCTGGGGGTATAACTCAGTGGTAGAGTGCTCTTGGGTTCAATCCCCAGTACCACTAAATAAAGATTAAATAAATAAATGTCTTTCAATGGTTAAAAATATCACATATAAATAGTTCTAGTCGTAGCAGTATGGCTGAGCGTCACTCTACCTAACACACTAACCAGTTTATTTCAGAAATCACACATCAAGAGAGATGATCATACAGTAATAACTGAATAAACAGACAAAAGTAGGACCAAAGATTTCTTGAAAAACCATAGAGAAGCAATAGTTTTTTTTTTTTAATTTATAAGCAGGGTTTTATGTTTTGGGCAGATAGAATGGTTTCACTTATTTCACTTAAAACAGTCTTTAAAATGAGTTAAAGTATAGCTAAGAAAAGAAACAATTGAAGGAGAGGCAGTTGGTGATGAATGAGATATAAGACTGCATATTTAGGGAAGATAGAATAAAAGAAGTATGGTTAGTAATAGGTACTACAAATGATTAAATTATATTCTGGGGTAAATTTAGATTCTACTAATTACAAATTATATAAATTTCCCCTAAGCTTCAGACTGATCATTGTTAAGATGGGAAAAAATAGTTTCAACCTTACATGTTCACAGGGAAATGCTAAACATTTAGCATAGAACCTGCAACATGATATGAATCGTGTGTTATTGTTTCTTTTCAAGTGATACAACTGATGAAATGCCAATCAGTGAGAGGAGGATATTTTCAAATACGTAAACATGGAAAAGAATGTCAAATTAATTTTTGCATGTGCTTATTACAAAGACCCTTGTGGACTCTAAACTGCCTTCTCAGCCTTTAGTTCAAAGTCCTTGCTCCAAAATTCATTGAGGGACTCTGTTTCTATGGGCTATAGTTTTTCCTGATCTCCACAGCTAGGTTATTAGAGGTTGTCCTTTAATAGACTTCCTGTTTTACCTACTTGCAGTTTTCCCCCATTTGAGCCTGCTGTATCACAGCTGCCAGTATGTCCTACTGTCACACATTTATTGAGCTTGTCAGATGCATGTGATAAAAATATGGCTTCAGGGCAAATATACAGATCTCATTCTCACAGGGAGGAAGCTCTATGCTGGCATTCTTTTATAAGCCTCCCAAAGTTCTGCCTCTCATTTTAAGAAACTCTGCCTTAGATAATCAAATAGTCATCTGCCAAAAACATTTGGCTCTGCAAATAGCAAGTAGATTCATAGCTGCTGTTGTAGTTGGCAAATGACAGCTTGGAAATTAGAACTGGAGAGAATAAAATGGCTGGTTACTGAGAACACTAATGAAGATAAAGATCAGAGGAATCTTGGAAAATTCTTAAGCCAAAGAAACAAATATGAAAACTGTTCTTGAAATGTCTGGGAAAAGTGTGCAGAGTCCTGCACCTAGTACATCCTTAGTAAATATTTTATAAATTAAAAATTGTGGCATTACCTCTGCCATAGAGAATGTTAAATTATCATTATTTTTTATCTTTCTCTGCAATTCTAGAGTATCATATGATACATAAATTAACGGAATTAGAAAATGGTATTTTATCCTGTGGCACTGGTTGGTAAAAAAAAAAAAAATGTGTTTCCATATGCAAACATTCCCTGTGCATTTTTTGGCTATGCTGTTTTTCCTTTATATTGATAATTGAAATTCTGATAAGGTCCTTGAAGACAACAGAGACTACTAAGAAGAAAAAACAGACTCTCAAAGTTTTCTTTTAAGTCGTCTAGATGTGTTAATACTTTGGTTAAAGAAAAAAGAAAAGCCTGTCTCAGTTCTTCAATTTTAGTTAAGAATTTTCTTCCTTTTAAAAACACTCCAGGGCAGGGGATGTAGCTCAGTGGTAAAACACTTGTGTAGCATGTGCAAGGCCCATGCACTACCCAAACAACAACAAACAAAAATGTCAAAGTTCCAGCTTTTAAATCAAAGTCCAATTGCTCCCAGACACATACAAATTTCAAATACAAGTTCCTATTTCAATTACTTTATTGAGAACATTTTGCAAATTAGATTTTACAATTTTAACATTTTACAAATTAGAAATTTTATCTGCTACTACATAAGTTGTGAACTTCAAAACAATACAGAAAATCCTTTATTTCTTTGTATTTTTCTGTTCCATACTGAACTCCTGAGATATATTTTTTCTTTCAGCTTCATTTTCATCTTCCTGTGAAATAAATTTAAAAGCATTAAAATTATAAATTTAAGGCATTTTTCAACAACACTAAACATATCTTAACTGTATTTTATCTGTAGGATTATGAACTATTGTTATTCCAGGAATCCTAAAGAAAAGATTATGTAAACACAGGGTAAAATTATGTAATGTTTAAATATTTACAATACGTGCTGTTTTATATTACACATTGACTAAAATTTTCCCTATCTATTTAAAAGCAACCAGTTTTATCAATGCCCTAAGAATTACTTTTGAAAACACCTGCTACTGAAAACTGTTCTTTTGTAGGGAGTGAACCAGATATTTTTACTTTCCTCTTTGATAAGAAACAATAAATTTAACTTCTAAGACACTTTATGTGCACCAGCATGGCATTTTGGTCCCATCTAGCATACTTTCTCGACAGGTCTGTCAATTTTCCAATTACTTGTACCACCATATGTTATCTGAAGATCAGTCAGGTCTAAAATAGAAAACATGGGCATGTCAGGCTGTAGAATGCTTACAATCTTCTAGAGTTTCGATTCTAAGTGGTGGCCTCATAATTCACATCAGGTTCCTGTGGAACATAGTGAATAAATGAAGTAACATCACAATGCCTGCTACCATAGGAGTAAAATGCATCTTGTGTTTAATATTAAATGGTGACCTTCAATGTATAAATACTGAGAGTCAGGGAAAATATTTCATCTTATAATTTGTAACCCATCTTATTATACATGTTCCTTCAACAATACCCAAGCACAGAGCAGTCTTGCTTTCCTATTACTTCTGATTTATCACATAAAATCTTTCATTTTTATTAACTGAAATAAAAGGCTTTGTCTCTTTATTGAGTTAATTAAAGCACAAGCAGCAATTTCTTAAGTATATCTAGATAATATTAATAATGTCTATATTATCAAATACATCACCCTGTATCTCTGTATCTTCTTAGTGAACTGACTAGATTAGGTAAATGCAAATAGAGGTATGTATATTTGTTTTCTCTGAAAAAACCACAATACTTGCATATAGTAATTATAAATATTACCAACTACTCTGAATCATTTTTGACGATGTGAAACACGAGGAACGGGGTTTTGAATATCATTTGGCATTATAATTTTATGTATTTTTCCAAGCATAATAGTTATTATACTCCATTTAACATTTCTTCCAATTTATCTCTAGTGAGTAGATAAGATAGTCCATTATGTTCAAATGATTCCTGAAGATTGATTAGTGAATAGGTGGCTTCTACTTTTAGACAAAAGTTCTTAGAAATTACATTCTAGTCATATTTTGTTAAAAATCAAACCTCATTCTATAATTTCCATTTTCTTCTTCAGGTGGGACTATCAGGAGGATAGATTAGCAGGTAATGGTGACAAGATATTTTTATTAGGTTGTACTGAATTTGTCAAAATGTTCCTCAAGGCAGTGTTTCATCCTCATTATCTGATATTGCCACCATCTAACAGGGCACACTAAGTATACAGTTGGAGCCTAATTAATGTTCTTTGAACTATATGAAACAGTGGGGCAAAAACGGAATATGAGAGGTCAGCCTGAATAAGCAATTTGGAAAAGCACAGCATTGATCCTTACCCAGTAGTCACACTTCTACCACCAAGAGAAATAAGCAAAAATGTTTGAAGTAATATGTGCCAATATAATCATTATAAAGTTCATGTCTATTAATTTGTAATAGACAAATGGAGGCATTATCACATGGCAGTCTACTAAGTTTGTAGACTACCAATATGACTTCCTAATTTAAGAAGAGTTACCTAGTTTTCTCTAGCAACCTTTAGTGTCACCCTAACTCAAAATAGAAATGTAAAGGCTCAATAGTAAACCTCAGGACTTGGAAGTATCTATATCCCCCCTCCCCATTTAACTATGAAAACAAACTAAAGGACCACATTGTTAAATGAAATAAAATTAAAAAACTAAAATTTTGCAACTTCCATTAATTTGAATATGGTTTAACATATGGATAAGATATATAGGAATACACCAGTAAATTAACATTGTTAAATATGTCAGTCTTTTTGTGCTTAGGATTTTCTTAGTAATGTATATTTTATAAATGCATTTCTTTTCTAGCCTTGCCTCCTATTTAGGATAGGTACATAACTGTTTCACACCTTTCAATAAGCTGAGGATTTGTCTTAAAATATTTGACTTTTTAACACTTTAAAAATCACTTGCTAGACAAGGGCCAATTTGGTTTAGCCTTTATACAAAGACTGCTATGACCTAAATGTAAAAAAGAAAAAAAAAATGCATAGAAAAGGAAAAGATAAATCAATTCTAAGTGCTAGAGTATAACATTAAAATTGCTATGGTGTAACATCAAAATAACAGATTTTATGATAAATAAAAGCATAAAAATTTGATCCAGTAAAGTGCCAGAAAGAATTTATTTTTGGAAGTACACTAATTTGTATATTTAATATTGCAGGTCAGTGTTTATAAGAACTTTAAATGTAGTTCAAAATTAACAAAATCATTAAAATAGTTTAGGCAACAAATCAACTACCATTGACAAATGACTATAATATAAAACTGCAAAGAAAGGAAGCTTTTTTTTTTTTGCAGTACTGGGGATTGAACTCGGGGGCATTCTACCTTCGAGCTATACCTCCAGCCCTATTTTTTATTCTTTATTTTGAAACAGGGTCTCACTAAGTTGCGGAGTGCCTCACTAGGTAGCTGAGGTTGGCCTCGAACCCGGATCCTCCAGTCTCGGCCTCCCAAATGCTGGGATTACAAGCGTGCGCCACAA
>PVLC010034639.1:0-16821 GCA_004027655.1 Graphiurus murinus
AAAAAAATTTAAAAAATAGATCTGGAGGTGTAGATTGGAGGTAGAATGCCCCTGGGCTCAATCCCCAGTGCCACAAAAATAAATAAATAAATAATAGGGCTGGGAGTATAGTTCAGAAGTAGAACATCGTAGATTCAATCTTCAGGACCACAAATAAAAATAATAACAACAACAATGATGATGGTTTGGGATGTAACTCAGGGGCAGAGTACATCTTAGCATGTACAAGGCCCTGGGTTCAATCCTCAGCACTTCAAATATATAAGTAAAATATGTCCCAAACACTAGTACCAAAGTGGAAGTACTTACAGTAACAAGTAGATATCAAGTGAGGGCATAAGTCATAAATGGAATAATCATAGGCCTTAGGGCCCTATAGAGGGAGAAATCCTTGTGCCCAATGATATGTGGGGAAGCATTCATTGAAGACACAGAACAAAGGAGAATGCTTAAAAGACAACAAAGTCTTGGACGGGGTTGGAGGGGGGGGGTGATGAAATTCCATGTTGGTTAGAAATACAGAGATACATGTTAAGGTGGTGATAAAAGCCTGTGGTCACCAAGGAGCAGAGAATAGAGAAGATAAAAGAGCCAAGATCTTCTGGAAACATCCAAGGTTAAGGGTACCAAAGAAAGAGTTCAGGGACTAAAGAACAGAGAGTCATTAACCATGATGCTATCATAGCACCTGAATTAGGAAGAGAGGCTTCTCTCTCAATTAAAATGTGTGTGCATCACAAGAATGAGGAATTTCAAAGAAATGCTTTCTTTGCCATTAATACTGCAAAGAAAGTAACAAGGGTGGCAATTTTATCCATGATGAACAGATCGAATGAGAGACATTGTGAGACTGGGCTATAAAAGAGAGGAGGCAGCTAGATAGTATAAGACACTTGTGGGAGAAACAATATTAAAAACAACAGCCACAAAATCAACAACATAAAGCAAAAGTGGACATGAATGTGGCCTTTCACATATGCTGAGGGTGGTGCTAAATGCTTATGCGCTTTAGCTAAAATAATATTCATAGCTGTGTGACTAATGACAATAATTATTCCCTGGTATAGAGAAGCCAGTTCTATCTAATAGCAATATCAGAAGTCTTTGTGTGGGGTGGGGGTAGGGGGAGTAGTAGATATTAAACCCAGAAGTACTATACCTCTTAGCTACATCCTTCTGCCCCCCCTTTTAAAAAATGTATTTATTTACTTATTTCGTGGTACCAGGCATTGAACTCAGGGGTGTTCTACCTCAGAGCTCCACCTCCAACCCTATTTTATTTTTACTTTGAAACAAGGTCTCGCTAGATTAATGAGTCTCACTAAGTTGCTGGGGCTGTTCTTGAACCTGCAACCCTCCTGTCTCAGCCTTTTAAGTAGTAGGATTATAGACGCATACCACCATGCCCAGCTTATTGTTTTATACAGTCTCATTAGATTGTTGATAGTATCACCAGGTTATTAAGGCTGTCCTCGGACCTGTGATTCTCCTGTCTCAGGATCCAAATACTGGGATTATAGGTGAGTGCCACCACACCCAGTTAGAAGTCTTTTACATTATGTTTTATAGGAGAAATTGAGAGAGTTTGTCTTATATGGAAAAAAATGGGACTGGCTCATAGACAAAGGAGAAGTCGATGGACAGAGTGATGAGGGTGTAAGAGGGAATGAAAACAACCACAGAGACCTGTCGAGGGGTGGGGGCACTGAGGAAGTCAAGAAGAGGGCCCTGGACCTGAAAGAAATCTTGCTTCCTCTTCTGATAGAGGCAAGAGTAGATGACAACTTGTCCTTAGCAGTGTGTGTGTGTGTGTGTGTGTGTGTGTGTGTGTGTGTGTGTGTGTGTGTTGCTGTGGTACGAGGGATTCTACCTCTGAGCTACAACCCCAGCCTTTTTTTCTTGTCTTTTTTTTTTCTTTCTTTCTTTCTTTCTTTCTTTCTTTCTTTCTTTCTTTCTTTCTTTCTTTCTTTCTTAATTTTGAAAGAGGGTCTTGCTAAGTTGCTGAGGCTGGTCTTGGTCTTGAACCTGTGTTCCTCCTGTCTCAACCTCTAAGTACTGGGATTACAGAAGCTTGTGCCACCACACCCATCTTGGTAATTTTGCCCAAACTCTATAGTTTCTGCATTCTACAGAAAGTAATAGCCCATCTGGCTCTGAAGGTTGTAGACCTCAGCATGGCCTCTCGCCTCCTTACCCTGAAAGAGAAGAAAGTAGGAGACACACTGTGCATTCACAGATCCTCTGTCTATTACCAGTACTTTACAGTAGAGGGACACAGTGTGGTGCATTTGCCAAAGTATGTTCCATGGGTCACAAAGCATGCAACTTGCACACTCAATTAAGAATACAGTATGCTGGCAATACAATAGTCCAGGGATTTCCCTGATAAAGCTAACCTAAAAACATGTACCTCAGAATATGTGGGTCTAAGCTGGGTATGGTGGATGCATGCTTGTAATCCCAGTACTTGGGAGGCTGAGGAGGATGATGGTAGGTTTGCAGCCAGCCTTAGCAACTTAGCAAGACCCTCCACAGCTTAGTGAGACCTTGTTTCAAAATAAAATTGGGTTGGGGGTATAGCTCAGAGGTAGAATTCCCCTGAGTTCAGGCCCGTGTACCGCAAAAGAAAAAAAAAAAAGTCATGGAATATGTGGGTCTGCAGACATCTAAACTAAGGGAAAAGGAACTTGGGTAAAGAATAGGAGTAAATGAAGCCGGGCATGGTGACGCATGCTTGTAATCCCAGCTCTTGGGAGGCTGAGACTGGAGGATCCAGGTTCGCGGCCAGCCTCAGCTACTTAGTGAGGCCTTCCACAAGTTAGTGAGACCCTGTTTCAAAATAAAGAAGAAAAAATAGGGCTGAGGGTATAGCTCTGAGGTAGCATGCCCCTGAGTTCAATCCCTAGTACTGCAAAAAAAAGGAATAGGAGTAAATGTAATTGAGTGATCACTAGCATTGGATAAATCAAGTTAAGCTGTAATGAAAGTAAAGGAGGGGAGGAAGAAGAACAGGACAAATTTGCTTTCTTCCCTAGCCTGTAGGTCATCTCTACCAGCAAAATGGAGAAAGCATATTCTCCCTGGGTGATTTCCAGGTGTCCAAATATACATTTCTATAAGCATTCCTTTAACTGCACCTGGAAATAAGCACTCTGCTTCTATTTTTAAAAAATAGTAATAATAATTATAATCACTTCAAGTTAAGTCTTCATTCTTTCACCATGAAATAGACTAAAACCCTGGCAATTTTTTTTTCCCCCCGCTGTGCTAGGGATTGAACCTGGGATTTAGCTCTAAGCACTTTACTACTGAGCTGCACCCCCATCCACTGGCAATGTTTTAAAATAGGTAATGTTGCAAATGTTACAAAACCTGCAAGGGACAACAGATGATACAGGGAAACATTAAATCTTCCTCAGATCTCCTACCCCAGCTATCAATCTCATTCCTCAAAAGCTAACCTCTGTAATCCCAGTACTTAGGAGGCTGAATCAGAAGGATTGCAGGTTTGAAAACAGCTTCAGGAACTTAGTAAGACCCTATTTCAAAAACAAAAAATAAAAAGGACTGGGAGTATATGAACAGGTAATCGGCTTAATAAATCACGGAACTTCAGCATACAGGAATATTGGCTAGTGCCAATCCTCTGTACAGAAAAAAGCTAACTTCTATTACAATTTGTTGTACATTCCTCCAAAGATATTTTATGCATTCATAAACATATCAAAAATTTGCATAAATACAGGTACAATATATGCACTTTTCTGCACTTTGTTTTTTTAATTTTTTTTTTCTTCTTGTGGCACTAGGGATTGCATCCAGGGTCCTTCTACCTCTGAGCTATACCCCCAGCCCTACTTTATGTTTTTAATTTTCAAACAGGGTCTCACTGAGTTGTGGAGAGCCTCACTAAGTTTCTGAGACTGGTCACATGTCTGTGATCTTCCTGTCTCAGCCTCACTGTACTGCAATTACCGGTGTGCATCACCATGTCTGGCTGTTTTTTCAATTACTAATAATTATAAGTAATAGTATTACATAATATACCTACAGTTGCTTCATTCTGTTGGCACTAGCCAATATTCCTGTATGCTGAAGTTCCATGATTTATTAAGCCGATTACCTGTTCATATATATCCATGTTATTCATTTTATGCAAAATGACCATAAAAGCATAGCTTTTTTGTGCGTGTAGGTCTGTAGGATGGAAACCAACAAGTGCTACAAGGGAAATTTATTTTCTTATTTTTTTAATCCCCCCCAGCACTAGGGATTGAAACCAGGGACACTCTACCACTGAGCTATATCTCCAGCCCTTTTTACTTTTTATTTTGAGACAGGGTGTCACTAAATTGCCCAGGCTGGCCTCAAAATTGTGATCCTCCTCCCTCAGTCTCCCAAATAACTGGGATCAGAGGTGTGTGCCATCACGCCCTCCACAAAGTGAATTTCTAAGTCAACTCAGATATTGCCACATTGCTCCCTATGGAGGTTGTACCAGTTTATGAGCAAAAGACACGAGTTACTATCAGCTTTCAAGCATTAAAGAATACACTGAGAGCCGGGCGTGGTGGCACACGCTTGTAATTCCAGCATTTGGGAGGCTGAGACCAGAGGATCCCAGTTCGCGGCCAGCCTCAGCTACCTAGTGAGGCCCTCTGCAACTTAGTGAGACCCTGTTTCAAAATAAAGAATAAAAAATAGGGCTGGGGGTATAGCTCGGAGGTAGAATGCCCCTAGTTCAATCCCCAGTATCACAAAAAAAAAAAAAAAGAATACACTGAGTATTCACACATAATTGCTTCAGGGGCAGGATTGAAATCAGGGGTGGTCTACCTCCCAGCAACATCTCTAGCCCTTTTTATTTTTTATTTATTTATTGGGGGGGGTACTGGGGATTGGAGTTGGGATATTCTACCTCTGAGGTACACCCCTAGCCCTTTTTTACTTTTTGTTTTGAAATAGGGTCTTACTTGGTTGCTGAGAGTCTTGCTAAATTGCTGTCCTCAAACCTGCAACCCTCCCATCTCAGCCTTCCAAGTACTGGGATTACAGGTGTGCACCACCAAGCCAAGCCAGAACAGCAGTCTTAATTCCCCCCTCCCTACTTCCCATTCAATTAACCACCAAGGACTACTGATTCCACCTCTGAAATATTGCCACTACCCTAGTTAATGTCATCACTTCCTTAAAGTCACCATGAACTTTTGTCTAGGATTGCCTTCTTTGAGTTTTATCATAAAATACGAAATTAAGATTTTATATCTTAATCTTTTTTATTTTTTTATTTTTATTTTTTTGGTACTGGAGATTGAGCCCAGAGGCATTCTACCTTTGAGCTACATCCCCAGCCCCATTTTATTTCTTATTTGGAAACAGGGTCTCACTAGGTTGGTGACAGTCTCATTACTTTCTGAGGCTATCCTTGAACCTGTGATCCTCCTATCTCAGCCTCCCAAGTACTGAGATTACAAGCAAGCACCACTATGCCCAGCTCTTTTTAATCTTTAAAATGTTTAACTCCATTTAACAGAAAAGTCTTTGAGATGTTAATTTTTTGGTTTGGTGTTAGGGATTAAACCCAGGGCCTCCAGTATGCTGAGTACAAACTCTACCACTGAGCTACACTCCAGTCCTGAGCTATTCACTTAAAAGATTTAGAAAAATCCTTAAAATTTTTATCCTATCAAAGTTATTTTTTTATGCTGTCAATTGAATCCAAGGGTGTTCTGCCTCTGAGCTACACCCCAGACCTTTATATTTTTCATTTGGAAACAGGGTCTTGCTAAGTTACTAAGTGCCTAAATTATTGAGGCTGACTTCAAACCTGTGATCCTCCTGTCTCAGCCTCCCAAGTCCTGGGATTATAGGCATGTACCACCACTTCCAGCTCTATCATATCAAATTTAAATTAAAGATATAGGGTAGGGTCCAACCAGTTGCTTTACTCAAGAAAAAAAAAATTTTCTTTCACACCCAGAATAACTCTAGTTCCCCCAAAATTCTAGGAGGAAAAAGATGTTTTAACAGAATAAGGGTGGTCCAGGAAGTTGGGACTCAGAGGACTCAGTGGGATCCCAAGAAGCCAATGAGTAACAGGTTTGCAAATGTGAAATATTCTTTGCTAAGCTAAAATTTCCCAACTTGTGTTTCTCAGTTACACTTGATATTCAAAGTCTCAGGGCTGTTGTTTAGAGACTGACTGTACTTCCAACACCATTCCGGAAGGAAGGGGGAGCACAGCGCCACACAATGCCTTTCTCTAAGCCACAAGGAGTCAAACTGCAGGACCGGGCTCCATTCTCACTAGGTTTTGATTTTTAAGACATTTCTTCTGTATTTAATTTCTTCTGATATTGTAAGATGAGAAGAAATATCGTCTATCCATAAGGAAGAGACCGTGAAATGACCCCAAAAGGTTATTACAAAGGAGGACTTAAACGAAAAGCAGCTTTTCTTTAAAATGTGTCATTCAGCTGGGCATTCAGTAGTGCAGGCTTCTAATCCCAGTACTTGGGAGGCTGAGGCAGGAGGATCGCAGGTTCTTGGCCAGCCTCAGCTACTTAGTGAGGCCCTCTGAAACTTAGTGAGACCCTGTTTCAAAATAAAGAATAAAAAATAGGGCTGGGGATTTAGCTGTAGGATAGAATGCTCCTGGGTTCAATCCCCAATACCGCAAGCAACAACAACAAACTGTGTCATTCAATGCTTATAACATTTTGTGATTATGTTATAAAAAGGAATATTTACCTGGGCATGGTGGTGCACACTTGTAATCCCAGTACTTGGGAGGCTGAGACAGGAGGATTTCAGGTTCACGGTCAGCCTCAGCTACTTAGTGAGGCCCTTTGTAACTCAGTGAGATCCTCTTTCAAAATAAAGAATAAAAATAGGGCTGGGAGTGTAGCTCAGAGGTAGAATGCCCCTGGGTTCAATCCCCAGTATTAAAAAAAAAAAAAAAAAAATTAAAAAGAAAATAGTACTGGGAGAGGGAGGGTATGGAAGTAGAATGATCCTGGGTTCAATCTCTAGTACAAAAATAAAAAAGAAAAGAAAAGAAAAATATTTAAAAGTATCTAGAATTATTATCCATAGGTTAGAAAACAGAACTGATAAAAGCCAGGAGTTGCAATACCTCTGGGGAAGCTCTGCTCCACCCGTACCTGCAACTTCACAGAGAAAGACCTTGGAGGTCTCCCCGAGGATAAAGGGCTCCTGGTCCTTCACCTGTCAACCCTGCAATTCAGCTGGATGTTTACTAAACCCAACTGCCCGCCAGCAAGATGCAATTACTGTCTGAAATGTGTCAAGGATGAGAGTCACTTCTCAAGAATGCTTTCCCTTTTGTGGAAAGTGGCAGTAAAAAGCCTGAGAAAGTCAAACAGGAGAGTCGGAGTGATTTGTTTCTTTGTTTCCTGTAAGAATTAAGATCTAATCTGTAAAGTCTTATGCCAATTCACAATTCCCTCCTACTTTGCCTTCATAAGGCCAACCTAAAAACTCCAGCTAATTTTAGAAAGATTTTAAATATTAAGACTTGAGACCCTTGAAGCCAAACACAGTGGCACATACCTATAGTCCAGCTACTACTGGAAAGGCTGAGGCAGGTGGATCACTTGAGCCCAGGAGGTAGAGGCCAGCGTGGGCAATTAAGAGAGACTGTCTTATTGAACCCAGGGACAGTCTACCTCTAAGCTATACCCCCAGCCCTTTTAATTTATTTTTGTTTGTTTTGAAACAGGATCTCACTAGGTTGCTGAAAGTCTCACTAAGTTGCTAAGGCTGGTCTTGAACCTGTGATCCTCCTGTCTCAGCCTCCCAAGTACTGGGATTACAGGCATATGCCACCACACCAAGCTAGAGAGACCCTGTCTTAAAGAAGAGCAGGAGGTCTGGGGATGTAGCTCAGTAATAGAGTGCTTGCCTAACCTATTCAAGACTCCGGGTTTGATTAACAGCACAGCAAAAAAAGAAAAAAAAAATTAAAGAAAGAAAAAAAAAAAAGGCTTTGGACCCTCTTCAAATTTAACCCAAAAAGATCTACTTGCTTGACATTGGGGTCAAATAGCAAAACGGCCTGCTGGGAAAACTGAGTTTCTCTAGTCCTTAGAAGGACAAAAATTGAGGTTTGTTTTGTTTTGTTTTGTTTTTTAAAATCCCTCTAAAGCAGACACTAACAGGTGACAAAGGTTAAAGAAGATGAACTTAAACAGGCCAAGACGTGTAAAGTGGCCTGTGGCCTGTGGCCTGTGGACTGAAATTGATCTGGGAAGAAAGCTGTCTTTTCTGAGAGGATTATGAGATTCAGTTTACAACAACCTCTTGGTCCTTAAAAGACGTGTGGAGGATATCTACTTCCCCCTAAAAGAAGGAAGATGTGTTCATATTCAAAAGCTGCCCCAGGTCTGTAAGATAATACCAACAGCTGGGTAACAATTTATTCCACTACTTCACACTCTATATGTGCCTGCCTGTATGATGTGAAACACTGTATATTAATTCACTCAGTCTGCCTAAGAGTAGCCGGGTACAATTATTATCCCTATTTTATAAAAGGACACTGAGCCTTAGAGAAGATGAATAATCTGCCCCCGGGGATACAATAGCTTATAAAAGTGCAACTAGGGTTCTGTGTAGGCCATCTGACTTGAGTTCATGCCTTCAGCATGAACAGTTCGTGTCGCTTACGAGCAGGACTTGTGCTAAAATTGAGTGGAGGCACACTCTTCTATTCTCAGCTCCTGGGAGGCTAGGCAGGAGGATCTCATGAGCCCAGGAGTTCTGGGCCAACCTGAACAACATAATCAAAGACTCCATCTCAAAACAAAACAATACAAAGCTGGAGCAATCCTAGTACCTGGAAGGCTAGGTAGGAGGATCACAGGTTTGAGGTCAGCCTCAGCAACTTTACAAAACCCTGCTTCAAAATAAAAAATAAAATGAGTTGGGGGTATAGCCTGGAGGTAGAATGACCAATCCCCAGTACCAAAACAAAACAAAATAATAATAATTACTACTAATAATACTAATCACTGAAGTAGGATTTTAAAAAAAGGAGAAATCCTGAGATGTCCTAAATTTAATTATAAGGGCCAGAAAATGGGGCAGGGAAATATGATAAATTCATAAGTTAGAGCTAAAAGCCAAACTCAACAAAAAGCTGCTTCACAGTCTTAAATGCACACTTAAGCCATAATTTAAAGCTCAGACAGTTGACTCCAGGTGCCACCATCCATGTATACATCCGAACTTTCTGGACTATTAAGCCCAACAATCCAGAAGCAATGATACTTCTTAGGGACTGTCTTCCCCTTCCCAAACCCTCCCCACTTCTCCTATCCTACTCCTCTTATCTGTAGCCAATGTACAATGTAAGTTCAACGTACAGTTTAATGTTTCCTTCCCAAATTTTTGTTATCAAAATGCTCTCATTGTGCCGGGCGTGGTGGCGCACGCTTGTAATCCCAGCATTTGGGAGGCTGAGACCGGAGGATACGGGTTCGTGGCCAGCCTCAGCTACTTAGTGAGGCACTCCGAAACTTAGTGAGACCCTGTTTCAAAATAAAGAATAAAAAATAGGACTGGGGGTATAGCTCGGAGGTAGAATGCCCCTGAGTTCAATCCCCAGTACCGCAAAAAAAAAAAAAAAAAAAAAAAAAAAAAATGCTCTCATCTCTGAGCTCTGGCAGACACGTTTCCAACTGCTATCTAGCCTTCCTGCTGGTAGCTGCAGGATTTGTCCCAAGATCAGGTCCTTTTCTGGCTAGCATCTGTAACAGCTCAATAAACTCTTTATTTCAGAGAATCCTGGGTCTCAAGAACTTTGGTTTAAAAATAGTGCTTTACAGCTGGGTATGGTGGTATATGCATATAATCCCAGTACTTGGGAGGCCAAGACAGGAGGATGGAAGGCTCGAAGCCAGCCTCAGTTCCTCCAAAATCTAAACAGATTGACCATACAACTCAACAATTCCAACTGCTTAGCATCTTCACAAGAGAAATCAAAGCATATGTCCATGCAAAAACATACACACAAATGTTAATAGCAGCATGATTCACAATAGTCCCAAAGTAGAAACAACCCAAATATCCATCGAGTGATTAATTAACAAATAAATTATGACATATCCATGCAATTCATCATTATTTAGCAACACAAAGAAATGAAGTATGCAAATATGCTGTAACACAAACCTTGAAAACATTATGCTAAGTGAAATAAACCGGTAAGGAAATTGTACATGTCCGTGGATATAAAGCACCCAGAATAGGCAAATCTATAGAGACAGAAAGTGAATTAGTATTTGCAGTGGTGGTGTGGGAGAGGAAAGGGGGGAAGTAGGATTTTTGAAGGGATGATAAATGTGTAAAATTGACCGTGATGATGGATACTCAACATTGTGAATATACTAAAAGCCATTCATTGTTCTGTTTATCCAAGTGACTTATATGAAATGTCATCCTATTGCTTCTCACTACTTGGAACTGGTTGTGACACTTTGAAACGGGCTCTGGGTTTTCCTGTAAATAGCCAAGGAACCTCTTCTCCAGAGATGTGGAAATGCCAACTCTCTTCAAGAGGAAGGGAGAGCAGTGCTGGGCTGGCCAGACAAGGGGACCTGAAAAACACTCTGGTGCCAAGGCGAGCAGGAGAAGGTCTCCAGGGTTTCCTGCCACAGCCTCCTGTCACCCTGGGAAACCTGAGGATTCCAGTCAAAAGCTAAGCCCCAGCCCAAAGCCCATTCAACCACTCCATTAAAAGTATAGGACAATAGGAAAAATCCTATTACGAAGGAGTTTGTGTGAGATTCTTTTTTTCTTTTTTTTTTTTTTTTGCGGTACTAGGATTGAATCCAGGGGCATTCTACCTCCAAGCCAAACCCCTAGTCCTACTTTTTATTCTTTATTTTGAAACAGGGTCTCACTAAGTTGTGGAGAGCCTCACTAAGTAGCTTGGATCCTCCTGTCTCAGACTCCCAAGTACGGGGATTACAAGTGTGCGCCACCACGCCCATCTGAGAATCTTTATTTTCATTTTTAGATGTGGTAAAAATTACATAGCATTAAGGTTACCATCTTAACCTTTTCTAAGTGTGCAGAGTTCGGTATCATTAAGTATATTCACATTGTTGTGCAATCAAGCTCCAGAAAAAAATTTTTTTGGTACTAGGGATTGAACCCTGGGATATTCAACCTCTGTGCTACATCCTGAGCCCTTTTTTGTTTTTTATTTTAAAACAAGAACTCACTAAGTTGCTGACACTGTCCTCAAATCTATAATCTTCTGTTTCAGCCTCCCAAGTACCAGGATTATAGGCATGCACCACCATGTCTGGCACCCCAGTACGTTTTCATCTTGCAAAACTGAAACTCTAGGATCTAGGTTGTAGCTCAGTGGTAGAGTACATGTGCAAGGCCTTGGGTTTGATCTATAGCACTGCAAAAAGGGACAGCAAAAGAGGGTAGAAGGGAGGGTGGACATGATCAAAGCACAGTATATGTGTGTGTACAGAAATGTCTCAATGATGCCAGTGGTGGTGCGGACCTATAATCCCAGCACTTGGGAGTCAGAGACAAGAGAATCTCAGGTTTGAAGGCAGCCTCAGCAAAGTAGTGAGGGTCTCAGCAACCTATCAAGACCCTGTTTCAAAATAAAAAGCAATAAAGGGCTGAAAATATATCTAAGAAATAGAATGCCCCTGGGTTCAATCCCCAGTGCCAAAAAATGAATGGAAAGGAAGGGAAAGGAAAGGAGGAAGGAGGGAGGGAGGGAAGGAAGGAAGGGCCCAATGTAACTCATTAATTTGTACAACTATTATTTACACATATTAATTGTACAAATTAAAGCCAGGCGTGGTGGCGCATACTTGTAATCCCAGCATTTGGGAGGCTGAGACCGGAGGGTCCTGGTTCTCGGCCAGCCTCAGCTACCTAGTGAGGCCCTCTGAAACTTGGTGAGACCCTGTTTCAAAATAAAGAATAAAAGATAGGGCTAGGGGTATAGCTCGGAGGTAGAATGCCCGTGAGTGAGTTCAATCCCCCGTACCGTAAAAAAAAAAAAAAATTTTGTACAAATTAAACCCTATATCCACTAAACAACTCCCCCATTCTCTTCTCCCTAACCCTGGCAACTATCTTTCTATTCTGTGTTTCTATGAATTTTACTTCTTTAGATAGCTCACATACAGAATCCTATAGTATTTGTCTTTTTGTGATCTGCTTATTTAACATACATCCTCAAGGTTCACCCATCTTATAGCAAGTGACAATTTCTTCCTTTTTAAGGCTGAATAATATTCATCATATATAAATACATTATATATACATTATATATATATATACCCATAACATATATATAGATATCACATTTTGTCCATTCAGACCATCTACTTCTATTATCTCAGGAGTGTCATTCCGTTGGTCTAGTGGTGCAGAAGCCAGCGGTTATCATTTTATACCAGGGGAGAGAGGCTTAGTGTATGAGGTCCACCCTAGGAAAGGACAGACAGGCAAACTGAGCTGAAGCGAAGGTCAGCTCCTTCCAGGCACATCTCATGGTCCCTTTCTATCTCAACAATAAAAGTTCTGTTCACTGTATATCTCCAGGTTCTGGAACAGGACTTGGCACATCAGTTTCACTCTGTAAATATTTGTTGGTTGAGTGAATCTAGAAAAATGACTGGTCATAGGGAGAAGATGCAGTGTGATCCTGATTGCTCCAGCCCATTTCAGCATATTATTTAAGAAAGCACAAATATACATCACCGTGGGAAAGTCTCCAGGAACCACTGTTAAGTGGATCTAGTTACAGATCAACATTCGTAGTATGATTACTTTGACGTAAAAACAAATGCACAAGCCGGGCCTGGTGGCGCACGCTTGTAATCCCAGCATTCGGGAGGCTGAGACCAGAGAATCCCGGTTCGTGGCCAGCCTCAGCTACCTGGTGAGGCACTCCGAAACTTCGTGAGACCCGGTTTCAAAATAAAGAATAAAAAATAGGGCTGGGGGTATAGCTCAGAGGTAGAACGCCCCTGAGTTCAATCCCCAGTACCGCAAAAAAAAAAAAAAAAAAAAAAAAAAAAAAAAAAAAAAAAAAAATGCACTGGTCAAAACAATAAATACATATGTATATAAAAATATGCCTTGCAAGGCATGGTGACCTTTAATCCCAGTACTTGGGAGGCTGAGACAGGAGGATCACAGGTTGCAAGACCCTCTGCAACTTATTGGAACCCTGTTTTAAAATAAAAATAGGGCTGGGGGGGTCGGTGGTAGCTCAGAGGTATACTTCTCCTGGGTTTAATCCCCAGTAACACACACACACACACACACACACACACACACACACACACACACACTACAACTAAGTAATATGCTCCATTCCAAATGGTTATAGCCAAACAGGTTCTTAGAATCAAGCCCAGATGCCAGTCTAGCAAAAATACTAATGCTTTATAGGTTATAGAAGAATCTAAAGCAGACAACAAAATGACACATAAAAATAAAGGGGGAAATAAATCGAAGAACTCATTTTCCACGTTGGTAGTTAAGGTGATCCACCTTCTCCGGAGAACAAATGATCACAAGCATGTGTACAGCCACAATATCTATGTTTTAGGGCACTGACCTGGGTTCAAATCTCAATTCCATGTTTCTCCCTCAGTTTCGTTTTCCTCACCCATAAACTGGTAGGGATAGGGGAGTGATGATAACTAAACTTTACAAGATTATCTCAGGATAAACAGTTAAGGGCAACCTCTTACAAGAGCCAAATATGTTAGGCATTATTCTAAGTGCACGTGGCTTGTAGTATCTCATGTAATCTTCCAGTTATAAATAGTGGCTTCCAGATGAGAACGCTGATGTACTTCAGAGGTTAACGAACTTGCTCCAGGGTAGCAACGGGGCTGAGACGGTAATTCAGGTCCTACCTGGTTCCAAAGAATGTGCTCTTATCAACCAGACCAGGTCACAATGAGCTAACGTTTGGCAAGCCTCCCGTACTATGTCCGAACACAAAGTGCTCAATAAATAATTCTTAGCATTTCGCACACAATGTGTGGAAGTCCAGAAAAATAGGTAAGTGATAGCCAGTTCGAGGATCGGCCGCCTTAGAGGAGCCCGGGTCACACCGTGATCTCTAGCCCTCTCCTCTAATTCCGCAGGCGGACGCCTTTCCGAAGCGTCGCCAGCAGCCGGGGGCGCCCTCCCTTGTCCAAGTCCCCCGAAGTCCGGGTCGCGCCGGGCGCCAGCGGTGGAGAGCGGCGGGCGCGGAGTCCGCGGACCCGGTCACCCGGACCTCTGCGCTCCTCGCTCGGGGCTCCCGCGCCGCGCGCATCGGGACACGCCAGGGCGCACGCAGCAACCTGGGCACCTCTCCCGCCGCCTGCGGAGCCGCGAGCCCCGCGAGCCCCGGTCCCCCGGGCCGCGCAATGGGGCGCCTTCCCTGCTCCCCGGGCACCTGCGGGTCTCCCCGGATTAGTCTTCGCGCTCCTTCTCCCTCTTCCCCAGCGGCACCCCTGCCGAGACTGGGCTTCCGCTCCGCCGCCACCTCCGCCCTGGCCCCTCTCCAGCGCCTGGAACTGGGACTGCGCGCGGGGCCTGCCCGTCTAGGGTCCTCAAACCCTGGCCGTCATCTCCGGTGAAGCCAAGAGGACTCGAAAACCGGTATTTCCTAAACCCTCGCCCTTTTAGATCCTAGTTAGATACTCGTGGGCCCGGCCCCACCCGCAGCCACCTGGGGCCCTGGGCTCCGATCCGGCGACTTGCCCAAGTCCCTGCGCCCCGCCGCGCAGAAGCCTCCCGGGGTTACCTGAGAGCGCTCGGTGCCGGTCCCGGCTTCCATCCTGGATCCGCGGCTCCGCTACCAAAGCCGCTTCTGAGCTTTTGACTGTGGACTCAGAAAATCTGGGCTCCACCTCCACGCGCTGCCTTTTACAGCCGTGGGCATTTGTCACACTACCTTTTGGCCCCGGGTACCTCTGTATAGAAGAGGAAGGTGACTCCAGCCACACGTGGATCAAAGAAGTACAGCGAGGGTCAAAAGGGGTGTTGGCCCCCGCCGCATTCTCGGGCTCTGGGTTGTTTTCCTTGCATCTGTGCGGTGTCTGAGGACACCCAGGCTCCAAGCTCACAGCACCGCTCTTTCTACCTGTGAGGGGCTGGGCAGGTCGAGTGGCCCCTCTGGGCCTCAGCTGACTTAACTATGCAGTGAGACTAATAACCAAAAACCCACCTCCCTCAAGGAAGTTGTACTGAACGAAGGAAATCCCTTATTTTCCTCTTTGTATAAAGTATGGGGGAAAATATTTTTTGTTATCTTTGATGGGTTCTATTGGCAGGGCAGGGATTTTGGGTTGTTTGTTTGTTTGTTTATTTTGTGCTACTGGGGATTGAACCCAGGGTCTCCCACATGCTATGCAAGCCTCTACCACTGAGCAACACCCCTTCTTTCCTTCTTTCTTTTTTTTGGGGGGGGGCTGTTTTTTGTTTGTTTGTTTTGTTTTTGAGACAGGGTCTAAGTTGCCAAGCTGATCTCCAAGTTGTGATCCTCCTGCTTCAGCCTCCGGGGTAGCTGGGACTAGAGTATTGTGCTACTACGCCCACTAAGGCATTCTTGCCTAAGGCTGTGGTCGGTGATTGTGGCTGGATCCCAGCACGTTGTGACACAGGGCACATGAAGAAGGTGGTGCTCACATTATCACAAGTGTTGCAATTAACAGTACTAGGCATTCATCCCTGACAAGTGACTTAAAATTAAGGACACCTGCCCATTAAGTCCAGTCTGAATTCTTGCTTAATGAGCTCCCAGTTAATAGAGCTTATTCCCCTATTTCTCAATATGAGAAATGGTTTTAATGAGCATTTCTTTGTTTATTGGAAAACTGGAACATCTCCTATGTGTACTGGCATTTTTTTTTCTATGAATACACCAAATATCCTTTCCTCTCCTTAACTCATCCCCTTTAAATAATTAATAATCTATAAATATTTAACATATGTACAAAGCTGGGTGTAGTGGTGTGCACTTGTAATCCTAGTACTGGGGAAGCTGAGACAGGAGGATCCCAGGTTCAAGGAAGCCTTAACAACTGGGATCCTGTTTAAAAAAAAGAAAAGAAAAGAAAGAAAGAAACCAAGAAAACAAAATAGGGATGGGGCATAGCTTGGAGGTAGAACATTCTTGGGTTCAATCTCCAGTAACACACACACACACACACACACACACACACACACACACACACACACTCACTCCTTGTAACTTGTGCAGAAGCTCTTTAAGGCATGTACTTTTTGTTGTTGTTGTTGTTGTTGTTGTTGTTACTGGGGATTGAACCCAGGAATATTCAACCACTATCACTGAACTATAACCCCAGCCCTTTTTGTTTTATTTTGAGATTGGGTCTTGCTAAATTACCCAGGCTGGCATCAAACTTGGGATCCTACCTCAGCTTCCTAAATGTCTGGGATTATAGTGTGCCTGGCTAAGTAAGTACCCGTTGATCTATATCCTCCATACATCTTCTGTTAGTTTTCTGACAGCCCTAGGTACTGGAAACTCTCAGAAACCTACAGATCCACCAAGAAGACTAGACATTTGGAACCCAAGGTGCTAAAGAAACTTTTTTTTTTTTTTTTGCGGTACTGGGGATTGAACTCAGGGGCATTCTACCTCCGAGCTACACCCCCAGCCCTATTTTTTATTCTTTATTTTGAAACCGAGTCTCACTAAGTTGCGGAGTGCCTCACTAGGTAGCTGAGGCTGGCCGCGAACCCGGATCCTCCGGTCTCAGCCTCCCGAATGCTGGGATTACAAGC
>PVLC010034640.1:0-16696 GCA_004027655.1 Graphiurus murinus
GTATCCCTGGGTACCTGGCACCTCCACATCTGTTTACACAGACAGGCCTCTAGAAAGATGGGGCTAGTTGCTATCTTCAGCTTCATTACTCTGTGCCAAGTAGGTGAATGAATCAGTGCTCCAGGGCAGCATCAAGGGTGAGCTCAAGGAGGAGTAGGTCCTAGCCTACAACTGGTGAGATTGCTGTATGTGATGGAACTCCTTCAACTTTTTTATTGTATGATGTGTTATATGATACTATCAGTCAATTATAAACAGGTTTGTAACATATTGAGATTGCCTCAACAATTTAGCGAGACTCTGTTTCAAAATAAAATAGAGCTGGGGGTATAGCTCCAAAGTAGAATGTCTCTGGGTTCAATTCCCAGAACCACAAAAAACAACAATAAAAAAATCTGAAAAGACTTCAGAATAAAATTAAGAATTTCATATTATACTTGTAATTTTAATATATTCAATAGACTTAAAATTTTTTGATAGATTTGTGTTAAGATATTTGAGCTTCACGATTATTAAAACAAGTTTCTGCAAATGAGTTCAACTGAATCCTCCAAATTTCAAGCTGTATTCATATTAATCTAAGCCAAAGGTGCTATGCTAGCATATATAATTAGATAATAGTATATAATTCAACTTGCCACAAATGGAATCTAAATAACACATGCCATTATTTGGTAAAGAAGTAAGCATATTCATAGCATACATCTGAGTTTTTTTTTTTTTTTACATTAAGCTATATTCTTATTCAATATTTCTAAAATATGATTATTTATTATCTGGTTAGTTATATTTATTCTTCATAATTTCTTCCAGGGTACATTTGAGCCTATTGGAAGAATTTCAGATTATACACATTCTAAGTTTTGGAGCAGAAGAATGAGGTGCAAAATAAAAAGCTGAAGTATGAACAGCATGAAATTATCTTACTCCATATATAGGGAGTACTAAAAGTTATTTGAAAACTTTTTTTTAATTGTTGAAAAACACTTGCAAAACACTTTCCAATAGTTATATAGGTTGATTTGACTAGTGCCCATTTTATAGATCAGAAAAATGTCATAGTATAACTCAGTATGACAAGCTCATCTCATAAAGATGTGTTCACAAAAGGAAATTCAGTGGTAGAGACTGATTATTTTCTGCTTTGGCATTATTTCCTCACAGTGACCTAATATTAAATTTTATTCCTGTGCATATGTAGCACAATATTTTCTATTGAATATGTAACTTGATACCAAGGTGTAAAGCCCCCCAAATTTGAATATAAGTTTCAAACATCTGGAGGTATATACATATGGGAAATATACAGACAGCTATGTTTGGTTCAAAGAGTATACATTTACATGCATACAATACACTTACTTTATAGGAGAATATTCAAACAAATGCATTTTCTATACTTACTTGAATATCCATTCAAATAAATTCATTCAATGCTTTTATTTAAATATTACAGTATTTACACAATGCATTTATTAATATACAATCATTACTCTTTCAATTTAGACTAACATCAAATATTTTTAAAAGATTAAAAAGAAACTTAATGGGGACCATGAGTCATACAAATCCAAAAGTTTTGTATAGTTATTCATAGTTAACAAACTTTCAGAGGAATTTGAAAGTTCAGCAGCAAGAAAATAAAATGATTTGCAATTGGAATGTGTTTGTTTTATTCCAACAATTTTATCACAAGATAATGGGCATGAGCATTTTTTGTGTGTGTGTGGTACTGGGGATCGAACACAGGGACATTTTATCTTCAAGATATACCCACCTCCCTCTCTTTACTTTTTTGTTTTGAAACAGGGTCTAGTCTAGTTAGGTTATTGAGGGTCTTGCTAAGTTGCTGAGTCTGTCCTTGAACCTGTGATCCTCCTATGTCAGACTCCCAAGTATTGGGATTACAGGCATGGGCCACCATGCCCAGCTAGCATGGGTGTTTTAATTGACTCTCAAAGTATGTGCCCAGACGCATCATTTTTTTCCCTTGGTTTTCGTTTAATATTCTAAAAATGGGGGGGAGGGTTGTGAGACAAAGGAATCCAAAAACTTGGTTAAGTATATTAATAGTCTCATTCAACTCTACCTTCATTTCTGGAAGAGGAACTGGAGACCAGAAAATGATTTAGATGGACAGAAAATAAAATTTCACTTTGAATTCAATTCCAGGCTGTGATTATATCTGGGAAATTTTAGAGGATATCTGGCTAGTCTATTTATATTTGTCTGTTTTTTTTTTTTTCTTTCTTTTTTGTATGCTACTTTCTCAGGAGCTTTTTAAAAAAGATGTCATGGGCTAGCCAGAGAAAAGTGAAACTTACATTCAGCAACAAAAATATTAAACTGGAATTTGCATAATATTTTGAAGGAATTTTAAATTCAGGTGTTCCACAGTATAAAAATAATGACTGCAGAACCAGCCGGCGGCGCCTGCTTGTAATCCCAGCATTTGGGAGGCTGAGACTGGAGGATCCCGGTTCACAGCCAGCCTCAACTACTTAGTGAGGCACTCTGCAACTTAGTGAGACCCTGTTTCAAAATAAAGAATAAAAAATAAGGCTGGGGGTATAGCTCGGAGGTAGAATGCCCCTGAGCTCAATAATGAGCTTCAGATACTTAGATTTGTTGAATGATTAAATAAATGTAATCTCATTTCATTTTTCATAGGGTGTGGATAATAACATTTCTCAGCGGGTTTTGTAAAGATTACATAAGCATAATGTAAAAAGTATTCAATTCTCAAATGCATTCCAAATATTAACTAACATCTTAAGATTTCATTCTTATTTTGTAGCTATGAAAACTAAGTACCTGAAATAGACGCCCAAACTTTAGTTGTTGGTCATGTTTCAGCGATCATGTTTCTTAAATTGATTAATCTCCTGTTAAATGTTAAAATCAACATAATCTTCATTTCTTTCTTCTTCCTTTTGCTGGTTGAGTTTACAATCAATATACTGTTTCCAAAGACAGTTCAGACTTCCACCTATTGGATACTCATCTAAGAGGGTGGATTTGGGAGTTTAAGTGTGTGTTAGGTGGCTAGGTGGGAAGGGTTCCACAACCAAAATAACAGCTTTTGCGTTTTATATTTGCAAAACAAGTCACAGTCACCTTGCGAGACAAGCACTAAAACTTAGACTCAAAAGGAAGAAAAGGCCGCAGGTCGCGCGCTTCTGCGGCCAGAACCCGCGCAGAGGCGGGAGAGAAACCAACCAATCAGAAAGAGGGCTGAGGACTGGTCCCACCCCCGCCAGCCAAGCCCCGCCCTCTTGTCGAACCGCCCTTTGGGAGCTGGGGTGTGCGGCTGTCTCGTCCCGCCCCTGCCTTTGAGTGACAGGACTGTGGACAACAACATTCTCAGCCGGACACGAAGTTTGTCAGCCCTTGCCTTGGCTGAGCTGAGGTGTGTGTGTGTGTGTGTGTGTGCGCGTCTGGCGAGGGCGAGGGGTTGGGGAGACCCTGACCAGAAAGCTCGGGGTCCAGGATTGAATGCGGGCGCACCTCCTTCATTGAGTCCTTAGACCATTTAGGGGACGATCCTTCCGCCCCTGGGAGCAGTACTTGAACCGGCTGGGCGAAGGGAGGCTCTGCAAGAGGAACCTGGGGATCAGGAAACTCCTAGGACCCCTTCCTCGGGAGATAGGAGCTCGCGGTGGGAGGGGGCGGATGGCGGGAGCCGGGTTCTGGAGCGGGGTGGGCGTGGCCGCCGCCGTTGCTAAGGAACGCGCGGTTCCCGCCTTGCCAGCGTGTCTGTCGCTGCCACCTGGGCCTGGGAAACCTTCGTCCCGCCCCCTTCCTAAGGCCTTCCCCTCGCCTAGGGATTGGATCCCTTCTGCTGTCAGTTAGCTCGCGACCCTTTATTTCACTGTAGCTCTGTAGGTCCTGAGGTTCCCACTCAGGTCAGGCCTCCTTTTCATGAATTGTTTCTCTTCACTTTTTACCTTGTTTCCCCTTGTTAATGAACAAGTATCTGCAGATCAAAATATTTTCAGAGAAGAGTGGCTCTATTTGGTGATGGTGGCAGTGGTGGAGTGGGGTTACTTTTTCTGGTGCTTGGAAAAGGGGGCTCTGAGATTTGGTCTGTTCACTTGAAGTTCTTTTTTGTGTCCCTGCGTGTCTGAGCTCAGTGAGCTTTCTCAGGAAGTTGAGGCAATTCATATACTGGCGGTGCCTCCAATATATGATTTTACTTTCAGTCCCTACTGTGGGCTGAACTAAGCCTATTAAAGCTCTAAAGCTCTTTTTTTTTTTTTGCTTCATTGATCAACTACAAGATGGAAACACAGATAACCGTATGATACCTCACCTTTGCTTATAGCATTTGGCCTCAAATGATTCAGCAGAATAAACATTCCAGAGAGAAAATGCAAAGGAGCTTAAAGTCTTTTATTTCCCTGTGCCAGGTTTACAATGTAAATCCTAAGGAAGCAAGCTTGTACTGCTTGTCAACACTAGGAAGAGAGTTCACCTACAAATCAGGAAACTGGCAGTTAGTTAGTTGTCTTTGGGCAATAATCCTCATAATTGTTTCTCATCTTAAAATGAGGATACTTGTTTGTGCCCTTACTTCCTAAAAAGGAAGAATCATTTATTTGAAAGTATAATTAAAATAGTGATCTATGCAAAGTATTGATTATACTTTTAATCTTTGTTACCTGGATTTGTATGTGTGTATATATATATACATATGTACATACATATATATATATACATATATATACATATCCATATATATATATATATATATATGGATCATTCAGTTTAAAGTAATTTAAAATTTTAAAAATTTTTTCTGTGATTATTTTTTCTTTTATCTTTGGGCTTAAGGTGGGGAAGAAACTTGCTCATTTATCCATTATTGATTTAGTGTTGGTTCTGATTAGGTAGCACCCAAGATGTCTTGCATGTCATTTTTTCCCCCTTACTATTACTATTATCCCTCCCAAGGATTCCCCTCCCTCCCTGAAAGGATTGAAAAACATGTTTCTAATCCAATGATAATTAACTCTTTAGTGTCCCCTACCACTTTGAGAAACGAAGGAAAGATGTCGACTATCCCCTTCAAGAAAAGACACAATTTGAAGTTCAAGTGAATGCTGAATTAAGAACCCCTGTTAGCTGGGCATGGTGGCACACGCTTGTAATTCCCAGTACTTGGGAGGCTGAGACTGGAGGATCTGGGTTCTCAGCCAGCCTCAGCTACTTAGTGAGGCCCTCCACTAACTTAGTGAGACCCTGTTTCAAAATTAAAAAAAAAAAAATAGTGCTGGGGATGTAGCTCGGAGGTAGAATGCCCCTGGATTCCATTCCCAGTACCACAAAAACAAAACAAAAACCCTATTTTTCTTCAACTTCATTAGGGTTAAGAAAATTTACTGTCTCCACTGTGCCTCACTCCAAAGAGAGATTGAGTAACATGACATGGAATAGAATTGGGTTTTTTTTTTTTCCCCCTTTCTTACACAGGGCCTATTATAGCTTAAAATTCAGGGTCATGAATTTTAACAATTAACATTGTTTAACAATTAACAAATAGGAACTACCATTGCTCAATACCTTGTTGCTGTGTTACAAAACTGTGTAAGCTCTATTTCATTACAAATGTCTTTTGATCTCTTAAAACATATTCTGATATTTAAGTAAATAAAAAGAATTTAATATTTTAAGAAAATGTTAGGTTGCATTTTCAAGATAAACATTACATGTACAAATTTTCTATCAAAATCCATTTTGGACAATGAAAAACTGATTATGTTTAGAATGTGCCACTGGAATGAATATCATTCCATGATTCTTAGAATTCTTTTTCGACTTGTTAGTGATCTCTTACTTTTGTAATGAGCATAAAAATATATAGGTGTGCCTGTTATTTCCTTAGCACTTACAATTTGAATTCTTAATATTGGACTTTTCCTTTCCTTATGCAGTTCTCCTCATGTCTGGTAGAGAAATTGGAATCAAGAAAAATGGATTAGAGAGAGCATTAAAATGGACTTAGAGATTTTTAGAGGCTTAATAATAGCTTTTTCCTTCCTGTCTTGAATTCGCAAACAGTGTTTGTGAAATCAGCTTTGTTAGAAACAAGTTGATTGGGGATAGGAGACCAAAAATGAGCACTATTACTTTAGATAGGAGACCAAAACCAAGTACTAGTAATTTCTCCCTTTTCTAGAATCTCAACTTTAATTTAGCTAAAAGGAAAATTGCAGTTTGCAGAACAGACACACCCAGAATTACTGCTCTGCATGGTCCACAGCAATTCTGCTTATTAGAGTAATATAGACCAGTGGACTGCAGCCACTGGCCAAATAACTGTCCTTCTGGGAAATTGCTTAAGGAGTGGGATCTTAGGCCAGGACTCTTAACCTAGTGCTCTGTTTTTTCATTATGAGTGATACCTCTGGGCCGTTAGAAATATGTTTGAGTATTTTTAAGTTATTACAATGTTTTTAATGTAGATAATCTTGGCTTCTGGTATCCTGAAGTTATGGGATGCTAAATATTAGATATTATAGAAGTGTACCAACTTAATGAAGAATTTCTTCTCTCCCTCCAAGGCCACCAGGCATCTGCATTGAGAAGCACCGTTTCAGTGAAGTTACTCCATGTAGACATATTGTCTGGGTCATATTTCCCCGAGTCTTTGTATGTGTCCCTATCTGTGAAGGTCTTAAAAAATAATGCTTAAATATATATATACTTTTTGGTATTTTTCCAAAGTAACTAAAATGATACTAATAGCAAATAATAATATATAGTTTATCATATTTGATATTCTCAATAAATTTCTTACTGAACAAACAAATAAGTATCATGTAGTCATAAAACTATTTTTCATAGCCATTACATGTATTTAATTTTTTTATATGGGAAAAATCTTAAGTATCTTTGTAGCTGTAGAGTTGGATATGTTATATATTTTCATGAAAAAAGCGATGGTTACTTACCTCATAATTTTGAAATGTTCAACTGTTCTGTGGTCACATCTCCTGACCAACACAGAGAAAGGATATCTACTTTTAAAGGCATATCCAGATAATCTAGGTAGATCTCCTCATTTCAAGGTTCTTTATGTAATCTAAGTCTCTTCAGCAAAGTCCCGTTAGCCACATTAGGTAATTTATTCACAGGTTCAGGGAATTAGGACTTGAGCATCTTTGGGCTGGGGAGTATTATTCTGTCTACCACTGTAACATATTAAAAATCTGTATTTGAGGCAGGAAAAAGCAGAAAGCAGAACTGATATTATTTAAGAAGGTTTATCCTATGTGGAGAATAGTCTTGGAAATTTTTCCTAGCTAAAAAGTTATAAAACATAAAAAGAAGATGATATATAGAGAATAAAGAATGAAGTCCACTATGTAGATATTTGGGCATTATGAAGATGAGACAAGAATAGAAGTGTACCAACTTAATGAAGAATTTCTTCTCTCCCTCCAAGGCCACCAGGCATCTCCATTGAGAAGCACTGTTTCAGTGAAGTTACTCCATGTAGACATATTGACTGGGTCATATTTCCCCGAGTCTTTGTATGTGTCCCTATCTGTGAAGGTCTTTTTTTTTTTCCTAAAGAGGAGAACAAAGCATTTGGAAGAAAATAAACAAAAAGATAATAGGAAAGAAAACTTTTCCCAAGCTGAGAAAGACCCATGAATACAGAAAGAGTCTTTTTTTTTTTTTTTTATGTAACACATGATAGCTCAAAGAGATAAAATATAACAAAATTTTCAAATTATAATAAGAGAGAAAAAAATATTTCACACAGAGAATAAAATCATGTTACTGTTACTAAGTAAAAATTAGGCTAGTTTCAGTCTTTTTTTTTCGTAGTATCAAGTGTTGGAAGATAACAGCAACATTTTTGGAATTAAAAAAAAAAATTCCCATGCAGTTTGTATTTCAGATGTTAGAGCCACAGGTACCCACATGTATATAAGGGGGAAAAAGCTAAGATACCAACTATAAATAATGTGATAAGAACGCAAAAATCATTTTTCTGTGTGTGTGTGTGTGTGTGTGTGTATGTATATGTAAAACTGATGGTATCCCCTCGACTGCTAGCATATAGAAGTAGTTCCAAATAATTTTGTTACATCTAGTTAAAAATTGACTGCAAATATTTTAGAGATTTATTTCATGACTAGATAAATTTTGCAATAATTAATTCAATATTACAATGCAGATTTAAATAAAATTTTGTGGTCTCATTTATTTATGCTTGAGATAAAACCTGATAATCCAAGAGTATGTTTAGATTTAAAAATATACCAAAATGATTGATCTGCAAACTACAATCAATGGGCCAAATCTACTGTTTATTATATAACTTCGAGTTTAAAATGGGTTTATTGCTCCTCAATGTTTTACTTATCTCAGCATCTCTTTGGTCCTGGCGTCAATATTAAGAAACTATTAATTTTTACATTTAATAATTCAGATATTGTCTTTCTTATCTATAGAGATTGAACAAAATTCATGTAAAGATTTTAGACTTTCATTTACAAAGACAAAAGGCAGTTAATACCTCAATATTAATAATGAACACTTATATGCAGAAATTATGAGCGATTATAGAGAGATAAGCATGCGTAGTATTTATTAATTTAAATTTAAATTTAAATTTAAACCCAAACTTTGCCTGGCATATGTAGGTGAATTATACAAGTTCAAGTACATAATTGAAATAGGGTCTTGAATGCCTATGAGTTCAAAATAGATAAGGCTAGGGATAAGCGAACATTGATGTAAGGGGAACAAAGATTGTAAAACCATTAAGTTGTAGTGAGATTATGTGACTGAGAAATGAAAAAGAGTTCAGTGGCTGAAACATAATATGAATAAAAGTGTTTGGAGTTGAGGCAGCATGGTGGCCAAGGTGAGAAGGCTGTTATAAACCATGCAAATAATTTGCATCTTTTAGGCGACGAGGACTCATTTTAGGTTTTAAAATGGTAGAGCAACAGGAGCCATTTAAAATTTAGAATGTTGGTTCTTGAAATTTTTTAAATGCAACATACCCTAAAATTCTTTAATTCTATGACTACACAAATAAAAGCTGCCTTGGGGAATATTTACCTGTGTTCTATTTATAACAAACATTCCCTCAAAGGAGGGCGTATAAACAGTGTCCTAGTTACCCTCGAGCATATGTGTTTTATAAACTTATGTGGTATGTAAATTTATGTGTTAAATGAAAATTATTTAAAATTTCAGAACATTAAGAAGTTACTGGTAAGGTAAAAAAATCTGTTTTGGCTTCTTGGCAAATAGAACTTCTTTAAAATAAAACATAATGTATGTGTTTGTATACTATACCATTTTTATATATGACTTATAAAAAGCTTATGAAAATTTAAGATTATAATTTAGTTATGGACCACTTGTACACATGAATTTTATGTTTTTAAATATTAAAAATAATATTTAAACTAATGCTTATCATTACTTCTAATAAAAATAGCATATTTGATTTTAGTGCCTGCAGAGAATTTGATTAAGACTATATCCCACTTTGAACCTTGATTTAGTTATATAATGAAATAGTTTTCTAGATAAATTGTCTCATTTCTATAGACCTTTATATTCAACACATTTTTATAGAAGTATCTCATTTCCTTCTTATAATAAGCTCTGTGATATAGATATATAAAGGGCTCTTTTATCCATTGCACAGATGTAAAGTCATTCTGTAGCTCTAGTGGATGGTCTAAACATACTCTTCCTTGTAAAGAGAGTGAACTCTGTGATTAGATATATTTTAACTCATGTCTATGCCCCTTCTCAGCTTTGCATGTTTGAGCAAGTCACTTTCTAAATCTTAAGGAAACTCAGTTTCCTCAGTTGGGGTTAATTACACCTATTCTAGAAGAAAGTTGGGAAAATTTCTGATCTATATATTACATGCTAAGCTGAGTGTCTGCAATGTTGGTTACTATTTGGCAATTGGTAAGGCTGATTGTATTATTACTAATATTAATTATCATCATTTAAGGCTTCATTGTTCACTATTTACATTTTAAAACTCTAAAAGTTATACAAAATTAAATTTTAGTTAAAGTTAAAAAAAGAACAGCCTTGAAATGACATAGTATTATTTATATAACCAACAGGTACAAGATTTTTCTACAAGGTATTGATGTGCATCCTCCATATCCCTTCAGGAAAGTTTTGTAGTTATGATAAATGGGACGTATTACTTTTCTATAATCTAAAAACTTCAGAGAAAGGTCTGGCCCAAACATTTTAGATAAGGACTGTAGATCTGTATTATTATGACACTTTTATTTAAAATCTTTATTGAGATATAATTCATAATCTTAAGATTGACCAACTT
This sequence comes from Graphiurus murinus, assembly GCA_004027655.1. Classification (NCBI taxonomy): domain Eukaryota; kingdom Metazoa; phylum Chordata; class Mammalia; order Rodentia; family Gliridae; genus Graphiurus; species Graphiurus murinus. The sequence continues at coordinate 10,340 of PVLC010034640.1, forward strand.
TATATATTTTTCAGTAACATAGATTGAAGACAATTCTTCACTCATGCTAGGCAAGGGCTCTACCAATGAGCTACATTCTCACTGTACCATTTTAAAAATGTACAATTGAGTGGATTTCGGCATCGTTATGGAATTGTGCAACTATTACCTCTAATTTTTGGAATATTTTCATTATCTTAAAAAAATGTACCCATTATATGTCACTCTCTGTCTTTTCTGCGTACCCCTCAAGTGACCACTAATTTATTTTCTGTCTTTATTAATTTTCCCATTCTGAATATTTCATATAAGGAGAACAAAAGGAATGGCATATTCAGTGGACTTTTTTGATTGGCCTTTTTACTTAGTATAATATTTCCAGGGATCATCAATTTTGTGACATACATCAATATTTCATACCTTTTTATGGTTGAATAACATATCATCATATTATTATGCTATATATTGTTTACTATCTATCATGGATTTTTGGGGTTTTTTTCATTTTTACTTTTTGGATGTTAGAATAACGATACCATGAACATTCATGTGTAAGTTTTTGTATAGAGATGTTTTCATGTCTTAGTTATATGTTTTTACTTCCTAGAAGTGGAATTGATGTTTTCACTTTCTAGGAGTGGAATTATTGATTATATGTTAACATTTGGCCTTTTTTTTTTTTTTTAAAGGAACTACTGAATGGGTTTCCAAAATGTTACTATACCATTTTACTTTACCATTAGCAATGTATGAAAGCTCCAGTTTCTCTCCACATCTTCATTTCCACTTATTTTTTTGTTCTTTGATATAGTAATCCTAGTGGGAGTGAAATTGAAATCCCAATAGGGCTTGGTGGTGCACACTTGTAATCCCAGCCCTTGGGAGGCTGAGATGGAAAGATGACAGGTTCAAGGCTAGCCTTGGCAACTTTTCAAGGTTCTCAGCAACCTAGTGAGACCCTGTTTCCAAATAAGAAATAAAATAGGGCAGGGGGTGTAGCTTGGAAGTAGAATGCCTCACCATTCAATCCCCAGTACCAAAACAAAAACAAAATGAAAAACAAATTGCATAAGTGCATTGTTTTGATTTTAATTTCCTTAATGACTAATGATGTTGAGTGTATTTTTATGTGTTCATTGCCAATATGTATCTTTTTGGAAAATGTCTGCTTAAATACTTTGCCCATTTAAAAATTGGATAGTTTTTCATTGCTGAGTTATGAGAGTTATTCATATATTTTGGGTTCAAGACCTTTATTATACATATGATTTGCCAAAGTTTTCTCCATTTCTGTGGGTTGTCTTTCTGTTGATCATGTTCTTTAAAGGTTTTAATTTGGATGAAATTTATTTTTATGTTGTTGTTTGTGCTTGTGATAGATACTATCACATAATAGTATCTATTATATAATAGGTATTGAGTAAATATTTATGGAACAAAAATGAATAAATCATTAATTATTGTTCTTCATTACTTTTTAAAGAATGATTAGAAAATAATATATATTTAAAAGTTTATTATTGAATAAGTATAATTGTTTCAGTCCTATATAAACTGAAACAACCTAATTTATTTATACTTGACTCTAGAACACAATGGAAACATCTCCACTAATTTTCAGGTGATTAGATTTTATTTATTTATTTATTTTAATACCTGGGATTGAGCCCAGGCAGCGTATTCTACCTCCAAGCTACTCTCCAACCCTTTTTTATTTTTTATTTTGAAACAGAATCTCCCTAAGTTGCTAAGGCTGACCTCAGACCTGTGGTCCTCCTGTCTCAGCCTCCCAAGTCCTGAGGTTACAGGTGTGCACCACCATGCCTGGCTGACTTATATGATCTTAAGAGACATATTGGCTAAAGTACGTTTTAACAGGCTTTTCTTTCATATAATTTTTCAGAGCCATTCTTATAGAATTGTGCCTTCTGAAAATGAGACATCAAATGCAACATTTTTCCAAGTGTCCTCTGGCTATAAAAACTTATTTGATTGCATAGGTAACAGAGTTAGCAAATCAAGACCCTTCTAGAAATGCTTTCACTATGATTCTGTATTGTAGACAATAAGAAAACTAGAGATTATCTATTTAACATTTACATATACTCTATTTTGAATTCCAGTAAGAAAAAGCAACCGAGGATATTATTTTTGGTATCAGGAATTGAATTTGCCAGGAATGCAAACACAGCTTCCTCAATAAAGACCTTGGGTTTGGAAACATCTTACCCCTTGGCAGCTCTCCAGAGTTCAGACTTGGCAGCATCAAGGACACAACGCAAGGTGTTTATTTGATTTAACATTTGGCAAAAGGTGTTTGGATTTGTATTTTTTTTTTTAACTTTGTTTTCTTGTTTGGTCCTGACAATGAACCTGGGTTTTTAACATAGTTCTTTCTTATGGAGGGCAGTATTACAATGAGGAAATGTTTTTTCTTGCATTTATTTTGTGGTACTTGGACAAATCCAAGTAAATCAAGATTTATAAAGCTGTAAAAATTTATCTAATTTATTTACTACATCATTTTGTATTATTGTCTACTAAGATTTGTTGCAACATTAAGTACTTAGTCTTTTTTGCTATTTGGTACCTCATTATACTTTCATACATTATAATACTTTGGTAAATAAATATTGGTTTTAATCAATGTTGCTACATAGTAATTAATGATCACAAAATATCAGTTATTCAACATTTAATACTTCTCCATACTCTACATCTATTGTGGAGAGAGGAAATATGGCATAAAGTGGAAGATTATGGGCTCCCATTATTTCTCTGACCTCATCTACTCTCTTTTCCCACTAATTTCTGTTCAACACCCTTCAATAGCTCTCCATTTCATTTAGGATAAAAGCTAGAGCTCTCAAATTGGCCCATATGTATCTACAGACCTGATCCCTTGTTTTCTCTGTAATTTCATCTCTAACCACTCTCATCCTCATTCACTTGCTCCAGGCATACCGACTCCCTTGTTGTTCTTTGAACATACCTGGCATTTTACCATCTCAGAGTTTTTGCCCTTGCTCTTCTGTCTTTTGCATTATTCTTCCCCTAGATATCTGCATGGCTAATTTCTGTACTTTCCTTTGAACTGTATTACAATATCACTCTCTAAATTGAATTTTATCTGATCGCCATGCAGCAGCTTATAGTGTTTCCTTGCTCTATAGCATTTATCACTACTTAATAAGCTATATATTTTATAGTATTTTTCTTGTTTATTGTCATTATTCCTCACAAGAAATACAAGGAAGGCCTGTGAGGACAAGATTTTTGTTTGCTCCCTATTTACTCTCTCTCAACCAGTTAATCTTTGACTCTCAATGAATGACTATGAATGAACAATGAATATTTTAAAGTACTTACTATGAGCTAGATACTGTTAGATGGTGAGGATACAGGGTTGAAGTACACAGTTCCTCCCTTCAGGAGTACAGTTCAACAGGGAAAAAGATAATTGCAACTCTTCTACTACAGTGTTGTATAATAATAAGAGTATGCATAGAATGCATGAAAGGCTTCCTGAAAGAAAAAAAATAGCCCTGTGTATCAGTTAGAATAACTTGGGTTAGCCGGGTATGGTGGCGCACGCTTGTAATTCCAACATTTGGGAGGCTGAGACCGGAGAATCTGGGTTCGTGGCCAGCCTCAGCTATGTAGTGAGGCACTCCGCAACTTAGTGAGACCCTGTTTCAAAATAAAGAATAAAAAATAGGGCTGGGGTATAGCTCAGAGGTAGAATGCCCCTGAATTCAATCCCCAGTACTGCAAAAAAAAAAAAAAAAAAAAGAATAACTTGGGTTGTATTATAGGAAATGATACAACAAATGTTTATTTCTCACACAGAGTATTGCCCTAAATAGGTTAATAGGAAAGTTCAGGGACCCAGGACACTGAAGGGTTCACCTGAAAAGTATTTTCCTGACCACTGCAGCCACAGAAAGACTGACTTACTATGTATTGGCATTTCATGGGTCAAAGCGGATTGCTTAATTCCAAATGGGGGACTGTGAAGTCCCAGGTTTGGGTCAAATTAATGACTCCTTTGCCCTTCTTCTGTTCTAAAGGAGGAGTATACAATACCTCAGTTAAGAAGTATTTAAAAGCATTTTCAGAGAAAGGAAGAGGTTGAGCAAAGATTGAGCAAAGACAGTAAACTGTTGTGTAGTATGATAATTTCAGGGAACTGTATTTAATTCAAAATAGTTGAAGCACAGTATTCTGTAGGATAAAGATAGGTTACAAATTTTAAAAAGAAAACCAGTCAGATTGTACAAAACTGTGGAGTAAGAACTGTATCTTGAAGGACATAGAGATATATGAAGATACTTCAGGGGAATATGTTGGCTAAATTTAAATTTTGATAGATTGTCCTACAAGTGTATGGGATCAGATTTGTGGGAAAGAAGAATAGAGATAGTAAGATCAGTTATGGTACTAAGTAATGCAGGTGAGGCTTCAGGTGGAGGCCTTAACAGGGAAGAAAGAAAGGAGGGGAACAAAGGCAGAAACAAAGGGAGCCTGCATAGGGTGGTAGTCTCTTCAACACAGGGGAAGTCTTGGCAGGAGAAAAAGGATACTATTCTAAGATCAAAGTAAAGGTACTGATATAGACAGGGTTCTTGCTGAGGGTGTGTTTGCAGATTTGTGTTTGTTGGTGTGTGTAAGAGTGAGTTAGAGGAAGCTTGCACACTGAGTGAATCTTACCTGATGGCCTATATTTTCTTTTCTTTTTTAAAAAATATACTTTTATTGTTGCATTATGGTCTTAAATCATAATGAAGTTCAGAGTGGTAGGGACACATGAATATAGCACTTGCTGAGTACTACCCTCCACTCCCTCTCCTTCTCCACATATGATATTGAGGTTGGTATTGATAATTTCATGTATGTATATAGAATCCATGGAAGCCCCCTCCTCTCCTAGACCTTCTCCATTGCTCCTCTAGAGTTTCTCTTCCTTTATCTGGAGTCCCTCTTGTGCCCCAATTTCTCCCTAGCTTCCACATATGAGAGAAAACATATGACCTTTCACTTTCTGTGAGTGGCTCATCTTACTTAGTATAATATTCTCTAGTGCGTCTATTTTTATATTTCAAAATAAAAAATAAAATAAGGATGGTGTTGTAGTTCAGAGGTAGAATACCCCAGTCTCTCTCTCTCTCTCTCTCACACACACACACACACACACACACACACTCTCTCTCTCTCTCTCTCTCTCTCTCATAACTCCTGAAGGAGGGAATAAGGAAGAATTAGTAGAAGTGTTTACCTGAGAAGATTCTTTTCTTAACTAAAAGAATAATTTGGGACTTCACATAATTAGAGATTGTTGCTGGCTATAAAAATAGAGACATGCATATAAGTCATTTTTGTTCTAAAACATTCTATTTTAGAAAGTAAATATTTTGAGCATCCATTACATATATATGTATATATGTATATATATATATATATATATATATATATATCTCCATTACACTATATGTAATGGATGTAAGTGATACTGTGCCAAGAGGTTCCAAAATTTATAAGCAATAAGGCACTTTACATAATTTGGCATCTTGATGAAAGTTATCCAGAGTTATTTTTATTGAAGCCATTTAGCTGATTATAAAATACGGCTAGGCGACCAAGTAGTAGAAAGTGTACAATTATATGTAATTAAGTTGTTATGGGACTAGTAAATTCTGAGGCCATTCTTAAATACAAAGAACCTTATGTATAATGCAAATCATTGATTTTTAATGAACATAAGGTCAAGATAAGGTATTTGGGGGCTGAGGGGTCTAGAATACCTTTTGGACAGTGTGATCCCTCAATAATAATTTTATTAAACCAGCATGATGTGATATTATCAACATTTATTGAATACCTACTATGTAGGCATCATGTTAAGTATTTTATATGATTTACATATTTAACCATTATCGTGCAACCATATGTATCTCATGCATTCTTACTATACCCATTTTGTTTGTTTGTTTGTTTTGTGGTATATGAGATTGAACCCAAGGGCATTCTACCTCTGAGCTACACTCCCAGTGTTTTTATTTTCAGGGTCTCCCTAGGTTGCTCTGAAAGTCTCACTACATTGCTGAGGCTGTTCTCAAAACTGTGATCCTTCTGTTTCATCCTATCAAGTACTAGGATAACAGGCATGTGTCACCATGCACAGCCCTGTGCCCATTTTAAAAGTGGAAAATGAGCTTACCTTGGTCAATAAATAAAAAGCAACAGGACCAGATAAGAAACAAGTTAAAGTAAGGAAGAGTTAACCTACCCTTTTTCAGGCTCATATTTTTATAAAAAGATAGCACATGGTATTATATTAAAACAATGCATTTTAAATAAAGTTGATAATAATTAAACATA
>PVLC010034641.1:0-16792 GCA_004027655.1 Graphiurus murinus
AAAAAAAAAAAAAAAAAAAAAAAAAAAAAGAATAAAAAATAGGGCTGGAGGTATAGCTCGGAGGTAGAATGCCCCTGAGTTCAATCCCCAGTACCACAAAAAAAAAACTGAAGCTGGAGCCAGCCAGGTGTGGTGGCGCACGCTTGTAATCCCAGTACTTGGGAGGCTGAGACTGAGGATCCGGGTTCTTGGCCAGCCTCAGCTACTTAGTGAGGCCCTCTACAACTTAGTGAGACCCTGCTTCAAAATAAACAATAAAAAAAATAGGGCTGGGGGTGTAGCTTGGAGGTAGAATGCCCCTGGGTTTAATCCCCAGTACCACAAAAAACAAAAACTGAAGCTGAGTGCCCATAATCCCAGCTATTCAAGAGGCTGAGGCAGAAGGATCCTAAGTTTGAGGCCAGTCTAAGCAACTTAGCCAGACCCTGTTTCCAAATAAAAAATGAAAAGGGCTGGAGATGTAGTTCTGTGGTAGGACTGCTTGGGAGTTCAATTCCTACTACCACAAACACACAAACAAAACAGACAAAAATCCCAAGTCCTACCACTCTTGGAATTTACACTCTAGAAAGGGGTCTATACAGATCTATGTCTAGCAAAGAAAGTAGGGTAAAGGTGAACAGGAAGAGGAGTAGGAAGAAAACTATGAAGAGGACAACAGGCAGAGAAGCCTTTTCTGATAGGATGGCATTTAAGCAAATATTAAAAGAAGAGAAGAAGCCCATCAGTGATCTCAGAGAAGAGCACACAGGTGCAAAGGCCCTGAGGTAGGAGAAGGCTCAGCATGTTGAAGTAACAGAAGAAAACAATTTGGCTGAAATGAAGTGAGAAAATGGGAATAACATCAAGGTCTTATAAGCAGGATGAACAGATACTTTTTCACTCACACCAGAAAACCCTGCACTATAAATTATATACAGTGAAAAGAGGAGCTATTTATAAACATTCTGCGACAAGAGACATAAACCAGAAATATCAGAGGGCACACTGACCTACGTAGTCAGCCCACTTAAAGGCTATGATAAGAACTTTTGACATCTCCTATGAATGACAAGGAAGACCTTTGGGGGATCTGAACACAGTGTGCACATATTTCTTCTTGTTTTGTTTGTTTGGTACTGGTGATTGAATCCAGAGGCATTCTACCTCTAAGCTATACCCCAGCACTTTTTAGTTTTAAATACAGTCTTGCTATGTTGCTAAGGGTCTTGCAATGTTGCTAACGTTGGCCTCAAACCTACATTCCTCCTGTCTGACTTCCAAGTATTAGGATTACAGATGTGAACCACTGTACCAAACTACTACTTTTTTTTTTTTTTTGGCAGTACTGGGGATTGAACTCAGGGACATTCTACCTCCAAGCTACGCCCCCAGTCCTCTTTTTTATTCTTTATTTTGAAACAGGGTCTCACTAAGTTGCGGAGTGCCTCACTAGGTAGCTAAGGCTGGCTGCGAACCCAGATCCTCCTGGCTCAGCCTCCCAAGTACTGGGATTACAAGCGTGGGCCACCACGCCCGGCTGCTACTTCATTTTTTTTAAAGGACTCATTTTGGCTGATGTGTAAAAAAAGACTGAGGTTGAGGAGAGACATGGGCAAGCTCAGAAGTAAGGAGACCAGTTAAGAGGCTTCTGAATACTGAGGTAAAAGTGGCTTGGTCTAGAGTGGTGGAAATTAAATTTCTGGCTCAAATATCTAAAAATATTCTATGTGTAAATAAATGTTAAAGTTTGAATATCTTTTCAACAAAAGAACCAGTTTGTATCAACCAGTAAATAAGAGCAGGATCATCATTTAATGTTTCTACTATGCATCTTGGAACTGAAAAATTCACAATATAAATTACCCAACACAATGGTTCTTTTCTTAGTTAAGTCTTTCAGTGTTTTTTCGGTACTGGTGATTAAAAACCCAGGGGCATTCTACCTCCGAGCTACACCCCCAGTCCTATTTTTATTCTTTGTTTTTGAAATAGGGTCTCATTAGGTTGATGAGAGTCTTACTACTTACTTGAGGCTGTCCGAGCACCTACAATCCTCCTGTCTCAGCCTCCCAAGGACTGAGATTACAAACATGTGCTACCACACCCAGTTCCTACTTTTAATTTTTGAAACAGGATTATCACTATGCTGCTGAAGCTGGCCTCCAACCTGTGATCCTCCTGTCTTAGCCTCCCAAGTACTAAGATGACAGGCATGGGTCACCACACCCAGATCATATAATTTTACTCCATAAAACTAAGTTGTGAAGCCGGGCATGGTGGCACAAGCTTGTAATCCCAGTACTTGGGAGGCTGAGACCAGAGGATCCAGGTTCGAGGCCAGCCTCACCTACTTAATGAGGCTTTCTGCAACTTAGTGAGACCCTGTTTCAAAAAAAAAAGTAGGGCTGGGAGCTGGGCGTGGTGGTGCACGCTTGTAATCCCAGCATTTGGGAGGCTGAGACCAGAGGATCCAGGTTCGTGGCCAGCCTCAGCTACCTAGCGAGGAACTCCGCAAGTTAGTGAGACCCTGTTTCAAAATGAAGAATAAAAAGTAGGGCTGGGGGTGTAGCTCGGAGGTAGAATGCTCCTGAGTTCAATCCCCAGTACCGCAAAAAAAAAAAAAAAAAAAAAAAAAAAAAAAAAAATCAGGCTGAGGGTGTAGCTTGTAGCTTGGAGGAAGGATGCCTCTGGGTTCTATTTCCAGTGGCCCCTCCCCTCCAAAAAACTAAGCTGTGGTTTATGAGTATCTTTTAATCAGTTTTTCCTCAAATGACAATGCTCAAAACTGAACTACCAAAGAAAGTGGTAATTTATTCTCATTAATTTTTGTTAAATAGTTATGTCTATAAAAACTACCTTTGAAAAATACAGCTTCACTACTTAACATCCTGCATAATACTTACCTTTTGGGATTCTTGCTATGTGATCGGGACCTAAAAAAAGAATACCTATTTTTAGAAAATTGACTATAAATAAAGAGTGCAATGTGCTATGACATTCTTCCTCATTCCTAATTTTAGACTACTAATTTAAAACATAAGATCTGTATTTAAGCACACAAATTCTTTCCAAAATGACCACAAACCTTATAGACTTCCCTACCTTGCTGGCACTTAAAACAAAATACGCTCCTGGAGACTAAAGCATAGTATATCACAACTCCTCAATTCTCCAAAGAATACTTATTAGCCTGAAAAAAATTTGTTACTTACAGCTCTGCCATTTTGTTTTTCCTTCCTGGGAATAGAATTTCTATGATCCAAATGTATAGATTTTGGAGCTACAACCTTGTACTATAATCCCTAGAATACCCAGATCAATATTATATCTGTTTCTTCACATGATTCAGATTCTGTTAAAGCTTAATAAATAGCAACTGTATGTGTGTATGTATGTATGCATTTTGTAGTGCAGCGGACTGAACCCAGGGCTTCATACACGCTAGGCAAGCACTCAACCAATGCACTACATCCTCAGTCTTTTTTAATTTTAGGGTTAAATGATAAATTTCTTAGTAGGTGCATGGCATATAGTAATCACCCAGTAAGTGCTAAGATTTTTTTAAATTGTCCTTTTCAGCACCATAGTCAAAATCCCATCTTGTATAATTTTATATTAACTTATTTTATCTTCCATACCAAGTTATAATACTTTCTCAAGTTCTTAAAGAAAAAAATTTCTAAACATTTCTGAAACATATAAGTATTTTACAATAATAAATGTCAAAAAAAGCCTGTTAGCTGGCAAGTAAAGAAGTAAGGTGTGATACACTTTCTAGTTATCTGTAACTGTGAAAGCAGAATCCTGCAAAAATGTGTTGTCCTCATGTCCAATATGGATTTTATCAATCTTACAAGACCTAAAGATATCTTTAGTCACTCTTTCACATATTTTGAAAATCACCGTTAGTCAAATGGTGAATTAATTTAGCAAAGCATCCCAAATTTGAAAATCTGAAATTCAAAACTTTTTGAACACAGGCACGATGCTCAAAAACTTCAAGATTTTGGAGTATTTCATTTGGGCATGGTGCATGAATGTAATCACAGTAATTGAGAGGCTGAAAAGGAGGATCACAGGTTTGAGGCTAGTCTGAGCAACTTAGGAAGACCCAATTTCAAAAAAAGCAGAGCTGAGTGTGGTGGCACACACTTGTAATCCCAGTGCTTGGCCGGTGGAGACTGGAGGATCCGGGTTCATGGCCAACCTCAGCTACTTAGTGAGACCCTGTTTCAAAATAAAGAATAAAAAAATAGGGCTGGGGGTATAGCTCAGAGATAGCATGATCCTAGGCTTAATTGCCAATAGCCCCTCCACCCCAATAAATCTCTTGAATTTGATATACTTCTCTGGTCCCAAGCATTTCAAAGAAAGGGTACTCAGTCTGAATATTTGTATAACACTTCACAGGTTCCAGAACAGATTTAATAGTATCTAAAACCGTGTATCAATCAAGTTTCTTTTTAGAACTGGGGAGATCTAACTTTAAATACTTGGACTATTAATACTCCATACCTTCTCAGCTTTTCCCTTTCTTCTCTCTCTCTTTCTTCTCTTCGTTTCAGGCGTTCCTGGTTTCTTTTCTCTTGTTTCTCAGCAACAACTCTCTTAAAAATGATAATAAATGAGCATATTTACTGGGTCAATTTTTAATTACCTTTACCCTAAGTTTCGCCATATCTGATTTTTAACACAGAATAATTAATACCAAAATCTGCTGAATAAACTTTTAACTTGAAATTTTGCCAGGTATAATTATTAAGCTTACAGTCTGTTTTTTAGAATGTTTCCCTTTTGCGAAGAATATGCAAAATTTCATGCTTCTCCATGATTTCTTAATGACATTTCAAAATCAATTCTGAAGATTTTTCTCCTCTAAATTTTTCCCAGTTTTTTTTTTTTTTTTTTCAAAAGAACATGAATCATTATAAAAATTCCCATTTCCTATGACCCTTGATATGGGATTGTCTTGCCACTTCCCATCACCACCCTGTGCTGCTACTTTTAAAGATATGAGTAAAGTATGAAGTTCTGCTGCTAGGTCTATATCTGCAAACACTCCCAAGTAGGTTATTGTTTTTTCAGTTTTAATAGAGCCCAACAATCAGGTGTTGTAATCAAATTCATTTTGACATTGTTTAAAAACTCGAGATGGAGAAGGATTTACTGCATACCGCAAATATGGATATATCCTGGGTGTTTTCAGAAATCACATTACTTTAAATGTCGTGTGGGTTAATTCCAGTGATAAATAGTGCCATAATTCTTAAAAACAACAAAACAAAACAAAAAACAAAAAAACAAAAAACAGCCACCTCAAATTGTTGAAAAGCGCCGGGCGTGATGGTACACGCTTGTAATCCTAGCATTCGGGAGGCTGAGACCGGAGGATCCGGGTTCGCCGCCAGCCTCAGCTACCTAGTGAGGCACTCCGCAACTTAGTGAGACTCGGTTTCAAAATAAAGAGTAAAAAAAAATAGGGCTTGGGAGTGTAGCTCAGAGGTAGAATGCCCCTGAGTTCAATCCCCAGTACCGCAAAAAAAAAAAAAAAAAAAAAAAAAAAAAAAAAAAAAAAAAAAAAAAAAAAAAAAAAAAAAAAAAAAAAAAAAAAAAAAAAAAAAAAAAAAAAATTGTTGAAAAGCAAACTGATAAAATCTACTGACTCTGCCTTACTGCTGCAACTTCAAAGTACCCCACTTTTTTAAATGAGTTTGCTTAGTCCCTCAAAAGAATAAGGAGATGACTAAAAACTGTGTTGCTTTTTCACAATAGCATTTATATTTAATAGTGACTGTCCTTTCATAGGTTTCATCCAAAGTCTTTTTTGAAATGGAGGCAGGAGCATAAACTAGAGGTTTCTATGAGCTTAATTTAATGATGAGCTACAAAATATCTCAGTTAAATATTGGGTTCATTTTCTCATTACACCTAAATAGTAAATATTATTATATTAATATATTATTGACTTTGTTGAAAAGAAAGATAACAATGGACATTTCAGGGGATTTTGTATAAAAGGATTAGAGACTCATTTGAGTGCTAATTCAAACATTATCATATCCAACACAAAATGGTACCTCCCAGAATAATGGAATATTGAAAAACCTGCTTCTCAGACATCATACATTAAGTCAGCTTTAATTTCCACTATAATCCTATACTAGCTAAGCATGGTGCTGCACACTTGTAATTCCACTACTTGGGAGGCTGAGACAGGAGAACCGCAGGCTTAAGGCTAGTCTCAGCAACTTAGTGAGGCCCTCCACAACTTAGTGAGGCTGTTTCAAAATAAAAAGTAAAACAGGACTGGGGATGTAGCTCAGAGGTAGAATGTCCCTGGATTCATTCCCCAGTAAACATCCCCCCTACACACAAAATAAAAGTAATAAAAAGAGTAAAATAGTGCTGAGGCTGTAGCTTGGAGGCAGAATGTCTCCAAGGTACCACCACCAAAAAAACAAAAACAAGCCGGGCGTGGTGGTGCACACTTGTAATCCCAGCATTCAGGAGGCTGAGACCGGAGGATCCGGGTTCGCGGCCAGCCTCAGCTACCTAGTGAGGCACTCCGCAACTTAGTGAGACTCGGTTTCAAAATAAAGAATAAAAAATAGGGCTGGGGGTATAGCTCGGAGATAGAATGCCTCTGAGTTCAATCCCCAGTACCGAAAAAAAAAAAAAAACAACAACAACAAAAACCCCCCCTAAACTATTCAGTATCAATCATTAACAGATACTAAATATAAATGAATCACAATTGAAAATACTGTTTAAAAGACAACTTATAACAAATCAATACAAGTGACTAAATAGGACAAAGTCAAAGCTATTAATTTACCAATGTACCTTTAATTCTTCAAGCTTCTCTCTTATTTCAATAAATCCCAGGTGCAGTTTACCCCCAAAATGATCAGCCAGTCGTCTGTCGTTATCATGAAGACCTAAATAGGCAGAACAGACTTCACAGACTCGAAGTTTCTGCTGTTGGAAACTGGAAGCCGGCATAGAATTTCGATAAACTTCCTAGACAAAAAGGAGAAAAACAATAATAAAAACTTCATTAAAAGTCATACCAGAAGACTGGGGATGTAGCTCAGTGGTACTGTGCTTGTTCAGCAAGCCCAAGGCCCTGAGGTTGATCCCTAGTACTACAAAGAAAAAGAAAAACATCATGCAAGAAAATATATTATGCTGCTGGGCTTAGTGGTGCATGCTTGTAATTCCAGCATTTGAGAGGCTGAGACTGGAGGATCTGGGTTCACAGTCAGCCTCAGCTGCTTAGTGAGGCCACCCACAACTTGGTGAGATCCTGTTTCAAAATAAAGAATAAAAAAATAGGGCTGGGGCTGTACCTCGGAGGTAGAATGCCTCCAATCCCCAGTACTGCAAAAAAAAAAAAAAAAAAAAAAAAAAAAAAAAAAAAAAAAAAAAAAAAAAAAAAAAAAAAAAAAAAAAAAAAGCAAAAAAAAAAGCAAAAAAAACCCTATCCTTATACCAAAAATGTTTTTTTTTTTTTTTTTGCGGTACTGGGGATTGAACTCAGGGGCATTCTACCTCCGAGCTATACCCCCAGCCCTATTTTTTATTCTTTTATTTTGAAACCGAGTCTCACTAAGTTGCAGAGTGCCTCACTAGGTAGCTGAGGCTGGCCGCGAACCCGGATCCTCCGGTCTCAGCCTCCCGAATGCTGGGATTACAAGCGTGCGCCACCACGCCCGGCTTCCAAAAATGTTTTTTTAATTAATAATAAATTATTTTTATTGGTGCATTATAATCATACATCTTTGTTAGGTGCAAGGTGGTAAAGGCATACACACACACATTTCTCATTTAACCCTTCCCCAGCTCCAAAAATGTTTTCTAATATGTAAGAGCATGGAGCCGAGCGTGGTGGTGCACGCTTGTAATCCCAGCATTTGGGAGGCTTGAGACTGGAGGATCCGCGTTCGCGGCCAGCCTCAACTACCTAGTGAGGCACTCTGCAACTTAGTGAGACTCTATCTCAAAATAAAAAATAAAAAAAAGGGATGGGGGTATAGCTCGGAGGTAGAATGCCCCTGGGTTCAATCCCTAGTACCACAAAAAAAAAAAACATAATATGTAAGAGCATGGCTATGCTGTCATAAAAACTATAAATTCCCTTTCTCTCTCCCATCCTATCCTAGATTGCTTCACCAGCGGTCAAAGGTCACAGTCTCAAACATCTTTGCCAAGAAACTACCCTAACAATTCTACTATGATCTAGAATACAACTGTATGAAAAGGTTTGCTCAATATTCATTTCTATAGTTTTTGTTAAAAACTTGTAGCAGCCTTTATTCTGCACACTAGTGCAGGACAGAGGAAGCAGACGCTGCCCACGCATGCAGAGGAGTCTGTGTCTTCCACATTGTCACAGCTTCCTTCCAGTGCCTTTTTGCTCAAATCTCTTTTTCCCTCCTTGGAAATGTGGACATGGCATACAAATGATAACACTCCCCGCTAAAAAGAGTAGTTGCATTAAGAGAAGAGATAAAAGGTTTCATTACTGACAATCAGGTGTCTTTTACTCATCCATTTCAATTGTATGAAGCTCATTAATTAATTAAAAATAAAACTGGTGCATTTGTCTATCCACTATCTTCTTTTTATTTACTAATAGAATTCAGATTTTTGTTTGAGGCAGGAATACATCCAGCTATAAATATCCCATTTTCTAAGCTCCCAAGTAGGTTGGCAAAGAAGATATTAGTGGAAATGGCTGGATAGCACATATAGAAGCTGTATTCTCTAATAACTTTTCTATAATTTCCAGTCAAATATATGTTCTTTGAGAAGTACAGTACTTCTACTACAGACACTTTTACTACTACTATTAAGAATTTACCTCTGCTTCTCTTTTCTTGGCCCGTGCTTTCTCCACTTCATCCATTACTTTCTGGGATTCTTCCACGTTCCCTTCAGCTCCCAGTTGTTCCACCTTAGCTAACAATTTACCAATTTCTTCATTTAATTCATGAACACGTTCTGCCTACAAAGAAACAGAAAAGTAGATCATGACTAAACAACATAACACAGAAGTTCAAATGCTTAGAGGAGACAGTTATCTAAAGCAATATGATGATAAATAATGCTTTCTGAGCAAATCTCAAACTGCTGAGATAATCAGGATATTTTGAGGTCCTGCCTTTCACCTCACTAAGATCAAGGATACTAGTGACTTCAATATAACTTCCACTTTCCAGCCTCACTTAGGTGTATTCCATGTGTAAAACACTTTTTCTTCCATGATCTGGCCCTCTCTGTTCCTAAACTATCTCTTGCTGCTCTCTCACCCTGTAATATAATCCACATCATACTACATTTAGTTTTCCACACATATCTCATTGCTATCTGCCACTGCCACTGGACATACTATTCTCTCTTCCTGGGGTATCATACGTTACCAGCCCTGCCTGACTACTGAATGTCTACTCATTCAACAAGATGTGACTCAAGAGTCTTCTGTGAGCTGGCCGTGGTGGCGCACGCTTGTAATCCCAGTACTTGGAAGGCTGAGACCGGAGGATCCAGGTTCTTGGCCAGCCTTAACTACTGAGTGAGGCCCTCTGCAACTTAGTGAGACCCTGTTTCAAAATAAAGAATAAAAAAATAGGACTTGGGAGCCGGGCGTGGTGGCGCACGCTTGTAATCCCAGCATTCAGGAGGCTGAGACCGGAGGATCCGGGTTCTCGGCCAACCTCAGCTACCTAGTGAGGCACTCCGCAACTTAGTGAGACTCGGTTTCAAAATAAAGAATAAAAAATAGGGCTGGGGGTATAGCTCGGAGGTAGAATGCCCCTGAGTTCAATCCCCAGTACCGCAAAAAAAAAAAAAAAAAAAAAGGACTTGGGGGTGTAGCTCGGAGATAGATGAGTATCCCTGGGTTCAATTACCAGTACTGCAAAAAAAGTCTTCTGTGAGGCATTTCTGAACAATCACATCTCATCCCCATTTGAATACATAAGAACAGATGGTCATACCTTTCTTTGTGCCATCCTTTGTGTCTTTTTTGACAATTACCCTTTATACATATCATATGCCTTTAATAGTTATCTGAATTTCCCTTTTCATATCTCTGACACATCCAATATAGCACAAGTTCAAATATAAGTTAAAAAATGAGCCGAGCATGGTGGCACACACCTGTAATCCCAGTACTTGGGAGGCTAAGACAAGAGGATCGCAGGTTTGAGACCAGCCTCAGCAACTTAGTGAGACCTTATTTCAAAACAAAAAATAAAAAAAGGTCTGGGGGTATAGCTCAGAGGTAGAATGCCCCTGGGTTCAATCCCCAGTAAAAAACACACACACACACACACGGTATGCTACAAAACAATGGGTGGATATAACTTATGAGTGTCACAGATCTAATTTACTGCTAAACCAAATATAATTACTTAAACTTGAATTCAATTCCCCATCTGAGAATAATATCTATTCCATAAAATTGTGAGAAATGAAAAAATGTACTTTTTAGTATGTTGTATAGCAGTGTCAATTTTATTTTTATTTTTTGTTACTGGCAATAGAACCAAGGGGCATTCATTCTGCCTTTGAGCTACATGCCCAGCCCTTTATATATCTGTTTTGAAACAAGCTCTTGCTAGGTTGCTAAGGCTGTCCTTGAACCTGTGATTCTCCTGTCTCAGCTTCCCAGGAAATGGGACTACAAGCGTGTGCCACCACGTCCAGCTAACAGTACTGATCTCCCTCTACTTGACTCAACATTTTCCCACTGGGATTCATCCTTCTTTTTTTTTTGGTGGTGGTACTGGGGATTGAACCAAGGGGCATTCTACCTTCGAGCTATACCCCTAGTCCTATTTTTTATTTTATTTTTGCAGTACTGGGGATTGAACCCAGGGCATTCTACCTCTGAGCTATACCCCCAGCCCTATTTTTTATTCTTTATTTTGAAACAGGGTCTCCCTAAGTTGTGGAGTGCCTCACTAGGTAGCTGAGGCTGGCCGCGAACCTGGATCCTCCAGTCTCAGCCTCCCAAATGCTGGGATTACAAGTATGCGTCACCAAGTCTGGCCTATTTTACTCTTTATTTTCGAAACATGGTCTCACTAAATTGAGAAGGGTCTCACTAAGTAGCTGAGGCTGGCCACGAACCCGGATCCTCCAGTCTCAGCCTCCCAAGTACTGGGATTACAAGCGTGAGCCATCACACTCAGCTGGGATTCATTCTTGCTTTAGAATTTGATATGCTTCCTTTTTTCGTATGTATGTGGTACTTGCGTTTGAACTTCTGAGCTATGCCCAAGTCCTTTTTTATTTTGTGGTACTAGGGATAGAACCCAGGGGCATTCTACCTCCGTGCTACAGCCTCAGCCCTATTTTTTTATTCTTTATTTTGAAACAGGGTCTCACTAAGTTGTGGAGGGCCTCACTAAGTAACTGAGGCTGGCCGCGAACCTGGATCCTCCTGTCTCAACCTCCCAAATGCTAGGATTACAAGTGTGCGCCACCATGCCCGGCTTCCCAAGCCCTTTATTAATTTTTTATTTTATTTATTTATTTATTTTTGTGTGTGGTTCTGGGGATTGAACCCAGAGGAATACATGCCCTAGTCCTATTTTTTATTCTTTATTTTGAAACAGGGTCTAAGTTGCAGAGAGCCGCAATAAGTAGCTGAGGCTGGCTGCGAACCTGGATCCTCCAAACTCAGCCTCGTAAGTACTTGGATTATAACCGTGTGCCACCACATCCGGCTTAATTTTTTATTTTGAAACAGAGTCTTGCTAAGTTATCGCACACTGGCTTAGAACCTGCAATCCTCCTGGCTCAGCCTCCCAAGTACTGGGATTATAGGTATGTGCAGCAGTGCCCAGCTCTTCCTCTTCTTCATACCACTGTCATCCTGGGAAACTAGCTCCTTCCTACTGTTTTAATGGCACATAAGAGTCTTTGTTCTGACTTCAGAGTAAGTGCTGGGTCTGCCATGTGTCTAATCATATCCATAAAGGTTTTAATTTGAGACAGATACCAGTTCCAATAATCTTTACTTCTCAAAGTTCCTTCAATCTCAAATACTGCTTCCCTCAAAGAGATTCCAAAATTTATTATTTCCTCTCACTTTACCAAAGTGATATTTATCTAAAATCTATAAATATCTACCACAGAGTAGCTGAATTAATATCCAAAGATCTTTACCCTTTCTTGTATCCATTCCCTTTGCCATTAAACTGAGTACCATTCATTGTATCCTGACTAACCTTGAGCATTCACTTGCTTTGGCTACAGGGACAAGAGCAAAATGACTCAAAGAATATCTTGAAAAGCACTTGTGTTTTTCACCAGGGGTGATGTGTCTGTATCTATGTCACCATCATGAGAACATGGCCAGGCAAGCCTTCTGAGCATTGTTCAGTAGCCTCCAGCTCAGCTGAGACAGGAATAACAGCCCAGTCAAGTTTAGTCCAAATTATCAACTACTGAATAATAAATACTAAGCTACTGAGTTTGTGTGTTATACCGGGGATTAAACCCAGGGGCAGTCTCTCTGAGAACATTCCCCAGCCCTTTTTTTGTTTTGAAACAAGGTTTCACTAGGTTGCTGAGAATGTTGCTACATTGTTAAGGCTTGTCCTCGAACCTGCCATCCTCCTGACAGCCTGGCAAGTAGTGGAGTAGTATACAGTATACAGTGTATGACCCACATGACTTGGGCTCTACCAAGCACTTGTGGCTCTCTCTTAACTATTGAGATACTAGATCCCTTGTAGGGATTCTTTGTTGGGGGAGGGGGAATCTACTACTGAGCTGACCCCCTATACCTTTTTATTTTTATTTTTATTTATTTTTTGCGATACTGGGGATTAACTCAGGGGCATTCTACCTCCGAGCTATACCCCCAGCCCTATTTTTTATTCTTTATTTTGAAACCTAGTCTCACTAAGGTGCGGAGTGCCTCACTAGGTAGCTGAGGCTGGCCGCGAACCTGGATCCTCCTGTCTCAGCCTCCCGAATGCTGGGATTACAAGCGTGCGCCACCACGCCCAGCTTACCTTTTAATTTTTAAACAACGTCTTGCTAAGGTGCTGACAGTCTTTGGCTATGTTGCTAAAGCTAGCCTTAAACCTGTGATCTTCCTGTCTCTGCCTCCCATGTACTGGGATGACAGGTATGCACCATTGTGCACAACTTTTTGTAGTTTTTAAGGGTCCCCAACTTCAGAGAATTTTTCTGAAAAAATGATCTAAAAGTAACCTTTCAAACAAGGAAATTTATTTCCTTTTGTATATATAGATATGAACATCATATTTTAATGCTGCCGTTTGAAATCTACCTTGAGAACCCTGTCTCCCATTCAGCATTTCTATAAAATATATCAGATCATATTAAATAGTACAGAATGATATTACAAAGTAATATGTCATCAAATCAACCAAACACAAAATACAGGACCTTGAGTTAATTCCAATTATAATGAATTGACTATACAGGAAAAATGAACATATTTGGACACTAGAGAGCATTAAAGAATTAATAACTATTAGGTATGATATTGTGGTTATTTTACAGGCAGATAAAGTATTAGAATACTGATAATCCCAGTACTTGGGAAGCTGACACAGGAGGATAACAGGTTCCAGCCCAGCCTCATCAACTTATCGAGACCCTGTTTCAAAATAAAAAATAAGCCGGGTGTGGTAGCGCTTACTTGTAATCCCAGTACTTGGGAGGCTGAGACAGGAGACTTGAGTTCTCAGCCAGCCTCAATTACTTAGTGAGGCCCTCCACAACTTAGTGAGACCCTGTTTCAAAATAAAGAATAAAAAATAGACCTGGGGGTATAGCTCAGAGGTAGAAGGCCTCTGGGTTCAATCTTCAGTACTGAAAAAATAATAATAAATAAATAAATAAACAAATAATTAAAAAAAAGGGCCTGGGTGTCAGGCATGGTGGTGCCCACCTATAATCCCAGCACTTGAAATACTATTCAAATACTACTCAGAAGTAAAAAAGAATGTACTACTTATTGCCGGGCGTGGTGACGCACGCTTGTAATCCCAGCATTCGGGAGGCTGAGACCGGAGGATCCCGGTTCGCGGCCAGCCTCAGCTACCTAGTGAGGCACTCCGCAACTTAGTGAGACCCGGTTTCAAAATAAAGAATAAAAAATAGGGCTGGGGGTGCAGATCGGAGTTAGAATGCCCCTGAGTTCAATCCCTAGTACCGCAAAAAAAAAAAAAAAAAAAAAAAAAAAGAATGTACTACTTATGAATACAACTTGGATGAATTGCAAGGAAGTTATGTTTAGTGAAAAGCCAATTTCAAAAAGATACCTAGTGTATGTTTCTATTTGTGTAACATTCATTTAAGAATTCATTACAGGGATGAACAATAAATTAGTGGCTGCCAGGGACTAGGGATAGGGAATGGGTTATTACTACAATGGGTATAACTTGAGAGAGTCCTGTAGTGATGCTACAGTTAAGTATTTTAATTGTGGTGGTAGGTACAAAAGTTTGTAAGTGACAAAATCACAGAGCTATACAGAACTCACTTATACGTAAATTAATACCTACATAACTGGTAAATTCTAAATGAAACTCAAGGATTAGACCAATGTCAAAAATTTTTTTTTTTTTTTTTTTTTGGCGGTACTGGGGATTGAACTCAGGAGCATTCTACCTCCGAGCTACACCCCCAGCCCTATTTTTTATTCTTTATTTTGAAACCGGGTCTTGCTAAGTTGCGGAGTGCCTCACTAGGTAGCTGAGGCTGGCCACGAACCCGGATCCTCCGGTCTCAGACTCCCGAATGCTGGGATTACAAGCGTGCGCCACCATGCCCAGCTAGTCAAATTTTTTAATATTATATTAGTGTAAGACATTAACATTGGGTAAGGCAAAAGTACACAAAATTATTTATACATGTCTTTGCAATCTCCTGGAAATCTAATTATTTCAAAATACAAAGGTATAACAAGAGTAGTATACTTTGTACTTAATGAAAGGACTGAAATTCTTACCTTTGCTGCCACTTCAGCACTAATCTCTTTTTGAGTTTCTGCTAATTTTTTCTTAGCCACTTCTGTTCTTCGGTCACAATCTGCAATGAATGACTGCAAATGATCCATGGCCTATAAAGTTTAATTTAAAAAAGTTACTGCCAGAAATTCAACTTTATTCAGAAATATCTTTATTAAAAAAAATTATCTATCATCCATCTATCTATCTTTGTTGTGGTACTGGGGAATAAACCTAGAGGTGATCTACCACTGAGCTGTGTCCCCAGCCCTTTTGATTTTGTGATAGTATCTAAGTTGCCCAGGCTAGCCTTTGTGATCCTCCTACTTCAGCCTCCAGGATAGGTGAGATGACTATGTGACCATGATCCACAAGTTCATTTTTAAAAATGCTACTACTGAGGAAGTAAAAATAATAATACAAACAAGTTGAATTATAAATCTAAAATATTATTGGTCTTCTGCAAACAGGCAAACAGAGTAAACAAAATAATTCCAGGAAAGACAAAGCTATGCTGAAGCACAAAACAATGCAGCCTTTATAAAAAGGCAATTTGGTTTTTTCTTATCAAAAGCCCTGTAAAATGATCCCTAACTGAATTTCAAAGTTTGTTCTAAGAAAGTAATCATGCTGGGCCAGATGTGGTGTTGCATGCCTGTAATCCCAATACCTGAGAGGTTGAGATAGGAGGACTGCAGATACAAGGACAACCTCACCAACTTAGTGAGACCTTGTTTCCAAAATAAAATGGAGGCCAGGCGTGGTGGCATACACCTGTAATTCCTATACTAGGGAGGCTGAGAGAGGAGGATCACAGGTTCGAAGACAGCCTCAGCAAGTGGCAAGACCCTGTTTCCAAATAAGAAATAAAACCATATTAGGGATGTAGCTTGAAGGTAGAATGCCTCTGAGTTCAATCTACAGTACCACAAAAATTAATTAATTAAAAATAAAAAAAAAAATAGCCGGGCGTGGTGGCGCATGCTTGTAATCCCAGCATTTCGGAGGCTGAGACTGGAGGATCCGGGTTCGCGGCCAGCCTCAGCTACCTAGTGAGGCATTCTGCAACTTAGTGAGACCCTGTTTCAAAATAAAGAATAAAAAAATAGGGCTGGGGGTGTAGCTCGGAGATAGAATGCTCCTGAGTTCAATCCCCAGTACCGCAAAAAAAAAATAAAATGGCGCTAAGGTGTAGCTCAGAAGTAGAATGCATTTGGGTTCAATCCCCAGTGCCACAAAAGTTTTAATACTTGAGGACACAGAGAAGCACTTAGGATTCATTTATAAATAAAGACAAGTTATAAACATTATATACCAGTAAGACCCCAATTTTAAGCCGGGCGTGGTGGTGCACGCTTGTAATCCCAGCATTTGGGAGGCTGAGACCAGAGGATCCGGGTTCGCGGCCAGCCTCAGCTACCTAGTGAGGCATTCCGCAACCTAGTGAGACCTGGTTTCAAAAATAAAGATTAAAAAATAGGGTTGGGCCGGGCATGGTGGCGCACGCTTGTAATCCCAGCATTTGGGAGGCTGAGACAGGAGGATCCGGGTTCGCGGCCAGCCTCAGCTACCTAGTGAGGCACTCCGCAACTTAGTGAGACTCAGTCTCAAAATAAAGAATAAAAAATAGGGCTGGGGGTATAACTCGGAGGTAGAATGCCCCTGAGTTCAATCCCCAGTACCGCAAAGAAAAATAAATAAATAAATAAATAAAATCAAGTAAAATACTACCTCAATTAAAATACTACTTAGAGAGCCGGGCGTGGTGGCGCACGCTTGTAATCCCAGCATTCGGGAGGCTGAGACCGGAG
>PVLC010034642.1:0-16729 GCA_004027655.1 Graphiurus murinus
AATCCCCTGAATCCCAGCCCCCATGGGACACTCAGGGCAAAGGTCAGACCCATCTTGAAACACCCATCTTAACCTGAGGAAGAGGAGGGCCCACTTTGGACCGCCTACCTGTCGCCCACCAATACCTGGAAGAAGGAGGAGGTCCAGACTTCTTCTGCGCCCACCTCTCGAAAGCCTATAAAAGACGGACTTAGACCACACCTCGGCCTCTTGGGAACTGGGAAACGCGTCTGGCCAGGAAGATGCCTGCTCACCCGTTTTTCTCCCCCTTTCCTTATTTTTCCTAAATAAATTCCTACTTTTTGTTCCTAAATGGCACGTGTTAAAATTCTTTTTTTCACGGAAGCCAAGGACCCACGTGTGGGACCGGGTTATCCCACAACAGGGGTATAGCTCCGATGTAGAGTGCCCCTGAGTTCAATCCCCAGTACTGCAAAAAAAAAAGTCTTCCTAGGTTGCTAAGTCTCAATACTTGCTGAGGCTGTCCTTGAACCTGTGATCCTCCTGTCAGCCTCCCAAGTACAGGCGTGCACCACCATGCCCGGCCCCCTGATCCTTTTTTGTTTCTGTTTTTGTCATGGGGCAAGAAAGTTATTTTAGAGACAGAAAAGCTTTCCCACAAGAGGGGAGAGAGGGGTACCTGAAAGGCAGTAGCCCCTGATTCTCCTTTTAAGAAACTGTAGAAGCTGGACATGTGGTGTACACCTGTAATCCTGGTATTTGGGAGGCTGAGACAGGAGGATTGTAGGTTCAAGGCCAGCCTCATCAATTTAGTGAGGCTCTCAGCAACTTATCAAGGTAAAATAAGTGGAGGTGGAGGTGTAGCTCAGAGGTAAAATGCCCCTGGGTTCAATCCCTAGTACCACAAAAAAGGAGGGAGGAAGGGACAGACATGAGATACTGGTTCTGGTACTGGTTCGGTCCCCAGTACTAAATAAATAAATAAAAAACATAGGGCTGGGGGGCCGTGTAGCTCAGAGGTAAAATGCCCCTTGATTCAATACCCAGTACCATCAAAAACAAAACGGGAAAAAGATGGTACAGTAATTCAGAGAGGTAGTCAAGAAATAATAGGTTAGGCCTGGTGGAGTACACCTGTAATTCTAGTTCTTTGAAAGCTGACAAAGGAAGATTGCAGGTTCAAGGCCAGCCCGGCAATTTATCAAAACCCCTGGATTTTTGTTTTGTTTGGTTTAGTTTGGATTGGTTTGGTTTTGGTTTTGTTGGTTGGTTGGTTGGTTGGTACTGGGAATTGAATCCAGGAACATCCTACCTCCAAGCCATACCCCCAGCCCTATTTTATTTTTTATTTTGAAACAAGATCTTGCTAAGTTGCTGAGGTTATGCCCAAACCTGTGATCCTCTTTTCTCAACCTCCCAAAGACTTGGGTTACAGGCATGTGCCATCACACCTATCTTATAAGAGTTCTTCAAATATTCTGGAAGTTAGTACCTTGTTGAATATTTGCATTGCAGTTGTCTTCTCCTACTTCTGTAATTTGGCTTTTCACTTTTTAAATTATTATTATTATTATTATTATTATTATTATTATTATTATTATTATTGCAGTATTGGGGATAGAACCCTGGGGCATTCTACCTCCAAGCTACATCCCCATTCCTGTTTTTTATTCTCTGTTTTGAAACAGGGTCTCACTAAGTTGCAGAGGGCCTCACTAAGTAGCAGAGGCTATCCTCAAACCTGAGAACCTCCTGTCTCAGCCTCCCACGTACTGGGATTACAAGCATGTGCGACCACACCCGATTTTAAATGGTATTTTAAAGCCAAGCATGCTGACACACACTTGTAATCCCAGTGCTTGGGAGGCTGAGACAGGAAGATTGCAATTTCAAGGACAACCTCAGCAAGTAGTAAGACCTGTGTTAACCTAGCAAGACCTTGTTCCAAAATATAAAATAGGGCTGGGGGTGTAGCTTGGAGGTAGAATGTCCTGGAGTTCAATCCGCAGTACCCCCTTTACCCCCTACACAAAATGGTGGGGTTTTGAGGGGTTTTTTTGTTTTGCTTTTGCGGTACTGGGGATTGAACCCAGGGGCACTCTACCTCCGAGCTACACCCCCATCCCTATTTTTCATTCTTTATTTTGAAACAGGGTCTAATTAAGTTGCAGAGGATCTCACTAAGTAGCTGAGGCTGGCCTCGAACCTGGATCCTCCAGTCTCAGCCTCCCAAGAACTGGGATTACAAGCATGTACCACCATGCTTGGCTTCATAATGGTATTTTGAAATTAGTTTTTAATTATAATTTTCGGTTTATCTTTTTTCTCCCTTTATGGTTAGTATTTTATCTGTTCTATTTGAGATGTCTCTCCAGTACTCCAAAAATTAAAAATAAAATTCGTCTCCCTATTTCAAGGTCAAGAAGATATTCTCCCATTTTGTCTTCTTTTTTTCTTTTTCTTTTTCTTTTTCTTTTCATGTGCTACTGGGAATTGAACCCAAGAGGCAGTCCACCTTTAAGCTAAACTCTCAGCCCTACTGCATTTATTTTAAAACGGGGGTCTCATTAAATTGCTGAGGACCTTGCTAAATTGCTGAGACTGGCCTTGAACCTGAACTCCTATCTCAACCTCCCAAGTACTGGGATTACAGGTGTACACCAAGAAGCCCAGCCTATTTGATGTCTTTTAAAGCAAAGGAGCACCAGGGCACGGTGATGCATGCCTGTAATCCCAGTACTTGGGAGGCTGAGACAGGAGAATTGAAAGTTCAAAGCCAGCCTCAGCAACATAGCAAGACCTTGTTTCCAAATAAAAAATAAAATAGGGTGTGGCTTAGAAGTAGAATACTCTGGGTTGAATCCCCAGCACCACACACACACACACACACACACACACACACACACACACACACACAAAGCAGCAATGGAGCTAATCCTCTATAATTAACACTACTTTAGGGATTGGGTTCTTGCTTGTGCATATATCTCTTCCTATGTGTAAGATTATCTCCTTAATTCATATGCATAAATTTGGATTAATGAAACATTTTAAGCATATTAGAAAATTATACAAATTTATACTTCTATCAACTATAGAGGAGATTGCTTTTTTTCTCCTTCACATTTTTACCCAAACTGGGTTTTGTCTATTTGTTTGGCAGGGAGAACAATCTTTTTTTTTTTTTTTGGTGGCACACTGAGGATTGAACCCAGGCCCAATTTTATTTTATTTGGAAACAGGGTCTCACGAAGTGGAGGGTCTTACTAAGTTGCCAAGGTTGGCCATGGACCTGTGATCCTTCTGTCTCAGCCTCCCAAGTACTGGGATTACAAGCATGCACCACCATGCCTGGCTGAGAACAATTTTATTAAAAAACATCTTGTACTATTTCGTGTGTGTGTGTGTGTTGCTGGGGATTGAACTTGGGGCATTCTACCTCTGACCTATACTCCCAGTCCTATTTTATTTTATTTTTTATTTATTTTTTAATTTGGAAACAGGGTCTCGCTACATTGCTGAGAGCCTCACTACGTTGCTGAGGCTAACTTCGAACCTGCGATCCTCCTCCTGTCTCAGCCTCCCAAGTACTAGGATCATCACCACCACGCTCATTTTTTTTTTTTTTTTTGTAGTACTGGAAATTGAATCCAGGGGCATTCTACCTCCAAGCTGCACCCCCAGCCCTGTTTTTTATTCTTTATTTTGAAACAGGGTCTCACTAAATTGCGGAGGGCCTCACTAAGTAGCTAAGGCTATCCTCAAACCTGAGAACCTCCTGTCTCAGCCTCCCAAGTACTGGGATTACAAGCGTGCGCCACCCTGCCTGGCTTATTTTTTGTTTTAAAACGAGGTCTTGGTAGGTTGAGAACCTTGCTAAGTTGCTGAGTCTGGTTTTGAACCTGCTAAGAGGCTCACTATATTGCTGAGGCTGGTCTTGAACTTGAGATTCTCCTGTCTCAGCTTCCTAAATACTGGGATTACAGATATGTGGTACCACACCAGGCTTTTTTCCTTTTTTCTTTACTTTCTTTTGTTTTTTTTTCTTCACATGTATGTGGTACTAGGGATTGAACCCAGAGCTTCATGCATGCTAGGCAAGCACTCTACAACTGAGCTAGATCCCCAGCCCTTCTCTTACACTTTCAAGCATGTACATTATTGAAAACAGCACAACTGAAGATCATGATACTGCCTGTACTGTAAACTTGTGAGGTGGAGCCTGTGACTCAGCTCAGCAAGACAAAGTGCAGAAATATCCACTAAAGTCTTGGGAGAGAAATGAATTACATTAGTAATGTATTTTGTTTGATCATCATCCTTCATGAACTTTATTCCTCCACCTACCCATCTCTACTTCCCCTTTTAAAGAAGTATAACTTTAGCTTTGTGAAGCACTTCACAAAGTGGCTTCAGCATGAATCTAGAATTCTAGACCAAATGTGCTTACTTTATTTGGGTGATGAAAATATAGACATAGGCTTTACTCGTGTTTATAAAGGAATTTTTAGAGACTATCCTTAACTTACATAAATACTATATACACACACAAATATATGTATATATATTTTTGGCACTGGGGATTGAACCTGAACCCAGGGGCATTCTACCTCAGAGCTACATCCCCAGCCCTATTTTATTTTGAAACAGGGTCTTACTAAGTTGAGGAGGGCCTCACTAAGTTGCTGAGGACAGTCACGAACCTGCAATCCTCCTGTCTCAGCCTCCCAAGGACTGAGATTACAAGCACCACCATGTACTGCTCATATATATACTTTAAAAGCTACAGGAAGCCGGGTGTGGTGGTGCATGCTTGCAATCCCAGTCCTTGGGAGGTGAGACCATAGGATACGGGTTCGTGGCCAGCTACTTAGTGAGGTAGTCCACAGCTTAGTGAGACCCTGTTTCAAAATAAAGAATAAAAAATAGGACTGGGGGTATAGCTCAGAGGTAGAATACCCCTGGGTTCAATCTCCAGTACCACAAAAAAGAGAATGAGCTTTGATCTATAATTAAAAATGTTTATGCATAATAAATGTTTAAAACAATAAAGACAATAGGAAAACCTAAAAAGATAGAGGAGCTTTGCCTTTATTCTTCAAACTTCCAAAATATCCAGAAACACTCTGATTTAACAATTTGACCAGCTGGAAGGATCTGGGAGCACAGATTAATACAGTCAAAATTCCCATAAGTGGTGGTATACACCTGTAATCCCAGGACTTGGAAGGCTGAGACAGGAGGATTGCAGGTTGGAAACCAACCTCTCAGCAAATTAGTAAGACTCTCAGCAACCTAGCAAGACCCTGTTTCAAAACTAAAAATTAAATAGGGCTGGGGGAGTAGCTTGGAGGTAGAATGCCTCTGAGTTCAATCCCCAATACCAAAAAAAAAAAAAAAAAAAGTCCAAAATTTAGAACTGGGTGTGGTGACATTCTATCTCTGTGCTAATCCCTAGCCCTTTTGATTTTTTGTTTTGAAACAGAGTCTTGCTAGGTTTCTGAGAGTCTAAGTTGCTGAAGATGGTCTCCAAACTAGGATCTTCCTGTTTCAACCTCCTGAGATTACAGGCAGGTGCCACCACGCCCAGATGTCATGCAGCTTTTCTTGGTAACTTTCTTCCAGGTGGTGACTCAGAGATCTAGAATCTCTCCATTTTGTTATTTTGTGACTTTTCATCTTGAACATGTGGCCTTTGAGTCATCACAAAAGAGAAAGAGAATGTGTAATCATGCATAGATTTTTTTTTTTTCAATTTAACCCAGGGTAGTCTACTTTTGAGATAAACCCCCAGCCCTATTTTATTGTATTTCATTTTACTTGTGTGTGTGTGTGTGTGTGTGTGTGTGTGTGTGTGTGTGTGTGTGTGTTACTGGTAATTGAACTCAGGGGCATTCTATCTCTGAGCTACACCTGCAGTCCTATTTTATTCTTCTCTTTTGAAATAGGATCTCACTAAATTGCAGAGGCCCTCACTAAGTGCTGAGGCTGGCCTTGAACCTGCAATCCTCTTGTCTCGACCTCTCAAGTACTGAGATTACAGGTGTGTGCCACTGCTCCTGGTTTATTTTATTTTTACTTTATTTTATTTTTTGTGGTACTAGAGATTGAACCCAGAGGCATTCTATCTCTGAGCCATACCCTATTTTATTTATTTATTTACTTATTTATTTACTTTTATTTATTTATTTGTGGTACTGGGGATGGAACCTGGGGGCATTCTACCTCCAAGCTATAGCCACATCCCTATTTTTTTATTCTTTATTTTGAAACAGAGTCTCACTAAGTTGCAGAGGGCCTCACTAAACAGCTGAGGCTGGCCTCGAACTCAGATCCTCCAGTCTCAGCCTCCCAAATGCTAGGATTACAAGCGTGTGCCACCACACCTGGTCCTATTTTATTTATTTATTTATTTATTTATTTATTTATTTTATTTATTTATTTATTTTGC
Source organism: Graphiurus murinus (assembly GCA_004027655.1). Lineage (NCBI taxonomy): Eukaryota > Metazoa > Chordata > Mammalia > Rodentia > Gliridae > Graphiurus > Graphiurus murinus. The sequence goes on from PVLC010034642.1 coordinate 6,413, forward strand.
GGTACTGGGGATTGAACTCAGGGGCATTCTACCTCCAAGCTATACCCCCAGCCCTATTTTTTATTCTCTATTTTGAAACCGAGTCTCACTAAGTTGCGGAGTGCCTCACTAGGTAGCTGAGGCTGGCTGCGAACCTGGATCCTCCGGTCTCAGTCTCCCAAATGCTGGGATTACAAGCGTGCGCCACCACGCCCAACTTTATTTTTTATTTTGAAACAGATCTCTCTAAATTGCTGAGAATGGCTTTGAACCTGCCACCTTCCTGTCTCAGCCTCCCAAGTACTGGGGTTACAGAATACACCACCAATCCTGGTCATATTTTTATTTTGAAACAGGGTCTATATAACCATTTGCTGGTCTTGAACCTATGATTCTCCTATTTCAGCCTCCTAGGTACTGGGATTACAGGGTTATACCACAAGCCTGAATTCATGACTAGACTTTTTGCCAGGCCTGGAATCATATCACCTTTGCCCACTACCACTGAACAGAACTCAATCACACGTACATCTAACCATAAGGAAGACTAAGAATGTGAGCCCAGGAAAAAGAAATACTTGAAGCCCAGCGTGGTGTTGCACGCTTGTAATCCCAGTACTTGGGAAACTGAGACTTGAGGATCCGAGTTCTCGTCCAGCCTCAGCTACTTAGTGAGGCTCTCTGCAACTTAGTGAGACCCTGTTTCAAAATAAAGAATAAAAAAATAGGGCTGGGGGCATAGCTAGAAGATAGAATGCCCCTGGGTTCAATCCCCAGTACCGCAAAAAAAAAAAAAAAAAAGAAAGAAATACTTGTGTCCATCAATCTAGCTTCTACCATAAAATCTTTGCAGTATGCTTTGTGTGTGTGTGGCTGGGTGGGGGGGTGGTTGCTGGAGATTTTTTTTTTTTTTTGCGGTACTGGGGATTGAACTTGGGCATCCTATCTTCTAGCTATGCCCCCAGCCCTATTTTTTATTTTTTATTTTTAAACAGGGTCTCGATAATTTGCAGAGGGCCTCCCGAAGTGGCTGAGGCTGTCACTGAACCTGTGATCTTTCTGTCTCAGTCTCCCAAATACTGGGATTACAAGCATGTGCCACCACATTCGGCTTCCAGATCCTTTTAAACTTTTGCTGGGTATAAAACTTTGCACTTGCTTGTAATCTCAGTACTTGGGAATCTGAGACGGGAGGATCACAAGTTCAAGGACAGCCTCAGCAACTTAACAAAATCCTGTTGGCAAATAAAATAGATCTGGAGGTATACCCCCAAGGTAGAAGGCCCCTAGGTTCCATTCCCAGTAAAACACACACACACACACACACACACACACACACACACACACACACACATAATAAGAAAAGAAAATAAAGTGTTAAGTCAATTTTTTATTTTATCTGAATTATGTGGAGATTTTTGTTTTCTTTTGTACCCAGGGACATTCTACCTCTGAGTTACACTCCCAGCTCCCGGCTCCCAGCCCTTTTTATTTTGTTTTGAAACAGGGTTTTGTGAGGTTGCTGAGAGTCTTGCTAAATTGTTGAGACAGGTTTTGAACCTGTGTTCCTCCTTTTCAGCCTCTCAAATACTGGGATTACAGTTGTCACCACCACTCCTGGCTTTTGTGGAGAATTTTTAATTTTGCTGATTCTCTTCATGAGGTTTATTAATCCTTTAGCAGAATAGAAAGAAACTTAAAATATAAGATAATTGAAAGCAAAATAAATATATCTTTGTCTCTTTTAATCTTCACAAGATAAAACTCCAATAAAAGTTACCTTTGAGCCTTTCCACCAGTTCAAAGTTGAGACATTCAAAGTTGGCATATCTTTTGAGTTTTTTTGTTGTTAGTCAGGAATCAACCACGTAGGTCGGACACTGAGCATACAAAAAGAAATGCAAAATAAAAACCACTTATTAGATTCATCGCATTTAATTGAAATATGCTTGGAAACATGGTAACTACTTCTAAAGATGCTATTTCTCACAAAAATAATTTCTGTAAGCCATTTTGGTCCCCAAACACTGCCAGGCAACTTCCTGCCCGTGTATATGATTGTACACTCCAAATAGGCGTGGCTCCTGATGCAGTGGCAGTGGGGAGGGCAGAGAGAAGCAGAACCATTTCTCATGACAGTTAGAAATGGTGGAATAGCTGGGTGTGGTGGCATACACAAAACTGCAGTCCTAGCTACTAGGGAGGCTGAAGCAGGAGGGTGGCTTGAGCTCAGGAGTTTGAGGCCAGCCTGAGCAATGCAGTAAGACCCCAACTCTAATTAAAAAAAAAAAAAAAATAGCAGAAGAGGGAGAAGGGGAGGAGCTTCAGTGAGGGCTGAATGAAGTGGAGTGGTGGCACAACTGGGTTCTGGGGTATAAATACTCGCCCCCTGGGGGATCTCTAGGAGCACAGGAAGCCAGATGGAGTGGATCTAGCAGGGAGTTCTGTTGTTGAAGTACATCATTATTCTCCGAATTCTGTATCTACAAGATAACACTCAATGACCTACCATACTTAATCCTACCATTTAGTTTTAAAAAACAAGCCGGGAGCCGAAGGTGGGCATGGTGGCACATGCTTATAATCTCAGTACTTGGGAGGCTGAGACAGGAGGATCACATGTTCATGGACAGCCTCAGCAAGTAGTGAGACTCTGATCAACTAGTAAGACATTGTTTCAAAATAAAAATAAAAGCCAGGTGTGGTGGTGTACGCCTAAATCCCAATACATGAGAGGCTGAGTCAGGAGGATTGCAGGTTCAAGGACAGCCTCAGCAAGTAGTGAGACTCTTGTCAACCTACTGAGACCCTGTTCCAAAAAAAAAAAATTAAAAAATAGAGCTGGGCATGGTGGCACATGCTTGTAATCCCAGTACTTGGGAGGCTGAGACAGGAGGATCTGGGTTGTCGGCCAGCCTCAGCTACTTAGTGAGACCCTATGCAACTTAGTGAGACCCTGTTGCAAAATAAAGAATTAAAAAAATAGGACTGGAGATGTAGCTTGGAGGTAGAATGCCCCTGGGTTCAATCCCCAGTACGGCAAAAAAAACTATTAAAAAATAGGGCTGGGGGTTTAGAAAGCCCCTAGGTTCATTCCTCAGTACTGCAAAAAAATAAAAATAAAAACAAAGTAGGTCTGGGGTGTAGTTTGGAGGTAGAATGCCTCTGGGTTCAGTCCCTAGTACCAAAAATAAAATAAATTAAAAATAAATAAAAAGCAAACCAGGTACTTGGGAGACTAAGGCAGAAGGATTTCAGGTTTGAGGCCAGCCTCAGGAACTTTGTGAGATCTTGTTTCAAAATAAAAATTTTTTTAGCCCAGAAGGATCGCAGGTTTGAGGAGAGCCTCAGCAATGTAGTGAGGCCCTCAGCAAGATTCTGTTTCAAAACAAAAAATAAAAAGGGCTGGGGGTGTAGCTTGAAGGTAGAATGCCCCTAGGTTCAATCCTGAGTACCACACATACACATAAAAAGCCTGGTAGTAATCCCAGTGCTTGGGAGGTTGAGATAGTAGGATCTCGAGTTCAAGATCAGCCTGGGCAACTTAATGAGACCCTGTCTTAAAATAAAAAATAAAAAATAATTTTGAGCTGGGCATTGTGGTGCATGCTTATAATCCCAGTATTTGGAACCAGACGTGGTGACACATGCTTGTAATCCCAGTACTTGGGAAGCTGAGACAGGAGGATTGCAGGTTCAAACCTAGTCTCGGCTACTTAGTGAGGACTTCCACAACTCAGTGAGACCCTGTTTCAAAATGAAAAATAGCTGGGCATGGTGGCGCATGCTTGTAATCCCGGTACTTGGGAGGAGCCTGAGACAGGAGAATTGCAGGTTTGTGGCCAGTTTCAGAAACTTGTGAGGCCCTCTGCAACTTAGTGAGATCCTATTTCAAAATAAAGAATAAAAAATAGGGCTGGGGGTGTATCTGGAAGATAGAAAGCCTCTGGGTTCAACCCCCAGTACCACTAAATAAATAAATAAATAAATACATAAATACATAAATAAGTAAATAAATAAATAAATAATAAAAATAGGGCAGGGGATGTAGCTCAGAAGTAGAATGCCCCTGGGTTCAGTCCCCAGTACCACAAAATAAATGAATAAATAAATAAAATAAAAGGACTCGGAGATTGAGATAAGAAGATGCAGGTCCAAGGATCACCTCAGCAAGTAGTGAGACCCATCAACCTAGCAAGACCCTATTTCAAAATAAAAATAAAGTGGGACTGGGGCTGAAGAATAACCCTGGGTTCAATCTCTAGTACCAAAAGGAAAAAAAAAAAAAAAGGATTTGAAACTGTTTTGTTTGTACAGTGGTAGTGGATGCATGACTATTCATTTGTCAAAACCCATAGAACTGTGTACCTATACTACAAAGAATTAATATTACTGCATGCAAACTAGGAAAGCAGAGGAGCCCAAGGTGGAATACAGGCTATGACAAGGAAATCCAAATGTATCACAAAATCATACTGAAAGGGAAGAAAGGAGCTACCTAAATAACTTCGTAAAAATATTTTGATTAGATACTGTAAGGCTAAGACAAAAGGAACTGCAAACATGACTATCTCTGATAAATTAGTTTAGTACACTATATGTATACTAGGGTAGACCAAATGAGTAAATTTGTTGTAGCTAATGAGCTAGGTAGCTAATGACCTAGGTGAGAGTCAAAAGTGTCAAGTTATGAAAGACAAGGAAAGACAAAGAGAGTACCACAGATTATAGAAAATTGAGGAGACATGACAACTAATACAATGTGGTTTCCAGAATTAGAATCTTTTTTTTTTTTTCAGTACTGGGGATTGAACTCAGGGGCGTTCTACCTTCGAGCTATACCCTATTTTTTATTCTTTATTTTGAAATAAGGTCTCACTAAGTTGCAGAGTGCCTCAGTAGATAGCTGAGGCTGGCCTCGAACCCGGATCCTCCAGTCTCAGCCTCCCAAATGCTGGGATTACAAGCGTGCGCCACCACACCCAGCTCAGAATTAGCTTCTGGAATGGAAAAAGGAAACTATTTGAAAAACTAGGGAAATAACAATAAAATTTGAAAAGCTAAGGCAATCATAATACAATTTATAGTTTAATTAATAAATTATAATATAATGTAAATATTTTGCAGTACTTGGGAGGCTGAGACAGGATTGCAGGTTCAAGGCCAGCCTCAGCAACTTAGTGAGACCCCATTTCAAAATAAAAAATAAAAAGGGCTGGGGATGTTGCTCACAGGTGGAATGCCCCTGGGTTCAATCCCCAGTATCAAATAATAATACTACTACTAATAAAATAAGGTTTTATTTTTATAATTATACAATGGTTATAGATGTTATTATTAGAGGAAGCTAGGTAAGGGATACACATAGGAATTCTATATTTGTATCTTTTTTTCCTACAATTTGTTTGAAAAAGGATTTTCCTATAATCCCCAGAAAAAGAAAAAAGAATAAAAAATAAGGAGTATGAATGCATATTTTATGTTACTACTTAGTGGTATCATCACATCCCAATTTTTTTTTTTTTTTTTCAGCACTGGGGATGGAACTCAGAGGCATTCTACCTCCGAGCTACACCTGCAGCCCTATATTATTTTTTATTTTGAAACAGGGTCTCACTAAGTTGCGGAGAGCCTCACTAAGTAGCTGAGGCTAGCCGGGAACCCGGATCCTCTGGCCTCAGCCTCCCAAGTACTGGGATTACAAGCATGCGCCACCATGCCCAGCTCCCAATTTTCTTAAATGTAATGCATTACATGCATTCATATGCCTCTTTTTTGCATGTGTATGTGGTACTGGGGATTGAACGCAGGGCCATTCTACCTCTGAGAGTGCACCACCAGACTTGGCTCCTTCCATATACTCTCACTCATGTCTGAATTACTTAAAAGACCTAATACAATGTAAATGCTATGTAAATAGCTGTAACACAGTACTGTTTAGTGAATAATGCCAAAGAAAAAAAGTATATGTGTTTTATGCAGACATAATTTTTTTTTTTTTTCAGTACTGGGGATTAAACCCAGGGGCATTCTACCTCCAAGCTACACTACACCCCCAGTCGTATTTTTTTATTCTTTATTTTGAAACAGCGCCTTGCTAAGTTGCAGAGGGCCTCACTAAGTAGCTGAGGCTGGCCACGAACCTGGGTTCTCCTGTCTCAGCCTCCCAAGTACTGGGATTACAAGTGTGTGCCACCACACCTGACTAAATTTTTTTTTTTTTTAAACTGGGAATTGAACCCAGGGACTATATCCTCAGCCCTTTTTTATTTTATTATTTATTTATTTATTGTGGTACTGGGGATTGAACCCAGAGGCATTTTATCTCTGAGTTACACCCCCAACCTTATGGTATTTTTTTCTTTTGAAATAGGGTATTGTTAAATTGCTGAGGCTGTCCTTGAACCTGTGATCCTCCTGTCTCAGCTTCCCAAGATTACAGTATGTGCCACAACACCTAGCTTTTATTTTGAAACAGGGTCTTGCTAAGTTGTTGAGTATCTCACAAAATTGCTGAGGCCAGCCTGGAACCTGCAATCCTCTAGTTTCAGCCTCCCAAGTACTCAGATTATAGGAGTGTGCCACCATGTTCCACTTTCCCAGACATTTTTGATGCAAGGTTGGTTGAATACACAGGTGCAGAATGCCTCGCTAACTGCTGCCTTCAGGCCTTGTTTCGGTCATACTGGAGGGCACCTGCGTGCTTCCTTTGTTGTGTCTTTAAGTCTGTGGTATTGAAGCGTCATTCAGTAAAGTGTGGCGTCCTTCTCATGAATTCTTCCATCTGCATAGAACGTTGTCTCCTCACTCCCCAGCTTAAAAGTCAAACCTCACTCTCCAGAGATGCCTTCCCGGACAACCTTATCTAAGTAGGCATTTCTTTTCATAAGCACTGTCACCACCTGAAGTTATCCTCTTCCTGTCTCCCTCCCTTCAGTAGCATGCAAGGTCCCTGAGAGCAGGAACTTTGTCCTCTTCACTGTAGTCTCTCCAGTCCCCAGAAGAGTTCGTGACGCACCACAAGCTTTCAACATGTCCTGTCCTGGAATGTGAGATTTCTAGGAGAAATCGTAAGCTGCCTGGTTTAATTTTTTTTTTTTTTTTTTTTTTTTTGCGGTACTGGGGATTGAACTCAGGGGCATTCTACCTCCGAGCTACACCCCCAGCCCTATTTTTTATTCTTTATTTTGAAACAGGGTCTCACTAAGTTGCGGAGTGCCTCACTAGGTAGCTGAGGCTAGCCGCGAACCCAGATCCTCCAGTCTCAGCCTCTCCTGGGATTACAAGCATGCGCCACCACGCCCGGCAGCTGCCTGGTTTAAAATCAATGATCAACATCAATTTTTTTTCTATCTATTGATGGAACTAATCAATTTGGTACCCTGATCAGCAAATACCACACACAATTCATTTTGGATGTAGAAGATATTACATACTATTATTCTAAAACACATAATAGCTACCAGGCATGGTAGCACATCCCGATAGTCCTAGTACTTGCGGGGCTGGGACAAGAGGATCACAGGTTTGAGACCAATGCGCTGTGACTTAGCAAGACTCCGTTTCAAGATAAAAAATAAAATACGACTGCGGCTGTAGTTCAGTGTAGGAGGCCCCTGGGTTCGATCTTTAGTACCACACACACACACACACACACACACACACACACACACAAAGTAGTATAGCTGGGGGTGTAGCTCAGTGGTAGGTTGTTTGCCTAGTGTACTTGAGGGCCAGAGTTCAACCCCCAGCACAAGAAAAAGACAAATAAACAAAACACATAGTAAAGAATAATGACAATATGTGAGTTATGCCCTTTCTGCTCCTCCTAATCCTCTCCTCACTCTTGATCTCTCTGCTCTTTGCAGACTTTATAACTTCTCCGAAGGGCTCCCTCTTTCTGCTGGCCTCTGGCTGGGTGTGTCCTGGGAGGCCTCAGAGGAACAGAGCCCAGAGGGAGCAGAGTGTGGTTCTCCAGACTGAGTTCCTTCATGAAGGCTTCAGTTCCCGCTGCACAGCCCTCTCCTGGAGCTCTGTCCAGCCAGTGGCCACCATTCCTTCATGCATGGGGATGTTCCATCCCTGCCACTTTCTATAACCCTGCCCACGCCTTCGTTAATAGCCCCTGCATTATATTCTCCTTGGTCTTCGAGGTGTGCCATCTTCTCCAAACTGAGTGTTCATCCTGGCAGAACTCTTACTGATACAGACAGAATGAGAAAAAGTAGGCAGAATCACATGGCCTTCAGCAACACAAAACAGCAAGCATAAGGAGCGTCATGGGGTGACTAGCAAAAATGGTGGGCCAAAATATGCACATTCTGCTGTCTCCTCTTTTTTTTTTTATATTTCCTTTTCTTTCCTCTGCTCTTTCTTTCTTTTTTTGGTACCACAAATTTATCCCAGGAGTATTCTACCTCCAAGCTACACCCATACCCCTTTTTATTTGAAACAGAGTCTTGCTAAGCTGCTGAGGGTCTCACTAAGTTGCTGAGGCTGGCCTCAAACCTGTGATCATCCTGTCTCAGTCTCCCAAGGACTAGGATTTCAGTAGTGCACCACCATGCCCAGTTTGTCTGCTCTTTTTGAGCCTGTGGATCACAATTTCTGAGGTTGGGGTCTCTAGAGGCAGATGCTGAGAGGGAGTTCAGGGCTCAAGGAAGTCAATTCCCATGAAAGGAAGGGAGAGAAAGCAGGACTGGGCAAAGGAGGAGGTCAAATGGCAAGAGAGGTCCTTCAAAGGCTTGGTCAAACCAATAGAAAATTCTGGATGAGAAATGGCATCAGGAGCCGGGCGTGGTGGCGCACGCTTGTAATCCCAGCATTCGAGAGGCTGAGACCGGAGGATCCGGGTTCGCGGCCAGCCTCAGCTACCTAGTGAGGCACTCCGCAACTTAGTGAGACCCTGTTTCAAAATAAAGAATAAAAAATAGGGCTGGGGGTATAGCTCGGAGGTAGAATGCCCCTGAGTTCAATCCCCAGTACCTCAAAAAAACAAAAAACAAACAAAAAAACAAAAACAAAAACAAAAAAAAAAAGAAATGGCATCAGGTTGTCACACATTAGGCTGAAATGACCCCGCCTCTTACTCCCTGGTTTATTCACTAGATTCACTGGACCACCCAGGAAGAAGGGATCTGGAGTAGGGGGACTGCAGCTGAGGCAGACCCTATAGCTGCCTGCTGGAAGCTGTTCTTCCTGTAGTTGGGCAGAAAAGTCCCACCTTGCAGAGGGATATGAGGGGCTGTATTTATGTCTTCCACAGTAGTTTGAATCTCAATGACTCCTGGGCTTTATCTCTCACTGCACACTGTCTACCATGGGGACTGTTTCCAAGGGTGCGTTGTCATGCCCATCCCTAGTAACACCCCCCCCACACATAGTCAAGTACCTTCTAATTATACCTCTCTGTCTTATACACTGCCAGAGTAATGGGCAGATAGTTGAAGGAACTATCTCCCCACATTAGGACATCTGAGATACTAAGAAAGAAGATAGTGTTGTTTTATATCAGAAACATCACCACAAAGTGGAAGTGAAGCATCCATGATTGTGTTTTCATATTCTCATGGAAAGTTGGCTGTTGGCTTTACATCTAAGACACTGACTGTGCCCATCAAGCGCTGTGCGAATGTGAATTGTGAACCACATTATGACGGGAGACTAATGCACCAATAAAAGTATAAAAACAAAACAAAAATCATCTTAAAGTATACAGCTAGAGAGAAATGTCATCCTTGAAAGAGACAATCCTATCCTTTGTGTGAATACTTCTTTTTATATTCTCAGCATATTGCCTATGCTTGCTCTGTTTGCTTTTTTTTTTTTTTTTTTTTTTTTTTTTTTGTAGTACTGGAGATTGAACCCATGGGCATTCTATCTCCAAGTACACCCCCATCCCTATTTTTTTATTCTTTATTTTGAAACAGGGTCCCATTAAATTGTGGGGGGCCTCACTAAGTAGCCGAGGCTGGCTGTGAATCCAGATCCTCCAGACTCAGCCTCCCAAGTACTGGGATTATAAATGTGTGTGCCACCACACCAGACTTCTGTTTGCATTTTTTAAGTGGACAAACATCTCGTTAATCTACCAGGATCATCAGTAGTCAAATGTCATTACTTTATCTCTCATTTGTACATGTTCTGTTTGAATACTGAATTTTCAAAGAAAAAATAAGAAGGGCCCGATTTAACACTAACATAATCTTAATTCCTACTGTCTCTTACTTACTTGTCCTTTATTCCATGCACCCAAGAGCTTGACACATATACAAGAGCCAAGAGGTCATGTTACTCTCCATTGCCCATCTTAACTCTTCAAAAGCCATTTATTGAGCA
>PVLC010034643.1:0-16611 GCA_004027655.1 Graphiurus murinus
ACACACACACACACACACAATTTTTTTTTTTAATAAAATAGGGCTAGGGGTGTAGCTCAAAGGTAGAATTCCCTAGGTTCAATACTCAGTAACAAAACAAAGACCTCAGAAAGTTCATGGCCCAGAATGCCTTGGTGAACATATCAAATACATTTGAAAAGAATGTGTATTCTGTACTTGAGAGGCTAAAATAGGAGGATCGCAGGTTTGAAGCCAGTCTCAGCAACTTACCAAGACCCAAGGATTTATGTTGCCTAGATTGGCCTCAAATTCCTGGGCTCAAGTGATTCTCCTGCCTCAGCTTTCCAAGTAGTTGAAACTGCAGGCACATACACTGTTAACCAACTCTGACTGTATCTATCATTTTTGTGTGTGCGGTATTGAGGATTAAACCCAGAGGTGTTCTACCTCCAAGCTACACCCCAACCCTATTTTATTTTTTGTTTTGAAACAGGGTCTCACTAGGATGCTAAGAGTCTTGCTAAGTTGCTGAATCATAAACTGCTATCCTCTTGTCTCCACCTCCCAAGTACTGTGATTATAAGCATGTGCCACCATGCTAGGCTGTATCTATCTTTTTGTTGCTGTGTTTAGCTCATTAATATTTAGTGTAATTATTGATATGAATGTATTGGGGTCTACTATTTTACTATTTATTTATTTATTTATTTATTTATTTATTTATTTATTTATTTATTTATTTAGAGACAGGGTCTCCCTATAATGTCCAGGCTGGTCTCAAACTCCTAAACTCCAGTAATCCTCTCACCTCATCCTCCTGAGTAGCTGAGTGAGACTACAGGTATGTACCACCACACATGGCTATTTTATTTTTAATAGATTTTATTATGAGCCAGGCATAGTGACGCCGCATGCATAGTGACGCCGCATGCCTGTAATCCAGGTACTTGGGAGACTGAGACAGTAGGATCACAGGTTCAAGGATAGCCTCAGCAAGTAGTGAGACTCTCATCAACCTATTGATACCCTGTTTCAAAATAAAAATAAAATAGGGGCGGGGGTGTATTTCGGAGGTACAATGGCCCTGGGTTCCATCCCCAGTACTACACACAAAAAACAGACTTTTATTTTATTTTTTGTGGTACTGAGGATTGATCCCAGAGGCATTCTACCTCCAAACTACACCCTCAGCCTTATTTTTATTCTTTATTTTGAAACAGGATCTCACTAAGTTGTGAAGGATCTAAATAGCTGAGGCTGGCTGCGAACCTGTGATTCTTCTGTCTCAGCCTCCCTCCCCCACCTCCGGGTACTGGGATTACAAGTGGGAGCCACCACACCCAGCTGACTTTATTATTTTATTTTATTTTATTTTATTTTTTTGGAGGTACTGGGGATTGAACTCAGGGGCATTCTACCTCCGAGCTATACCCCCAGCCCTATATATTTTTTATTCTTTATTTTGAAACCGAGTCTCGCTAAGTAGCGGAGTGCCTCACTAGGTAGCTGAGGCTAGCCTCGAACCCGGATCCTCCGGTCTCAGCCTCCCGAATGCTGGGATTACAAGCATGCGCCACCACGCCCGGCTTGACTTTATTATTTTAGAGCAGTTTAGTTTCATAGCAAAATTGAATGAAAATTACAAATATATATATATTTATTTAAAATATATAATCCTATATATACATATATATTCCTATATATACCCTGCCCCCACACATTCATAACCTCCACCATTAGCAACATCCCCCACCAGGCTGGTACATTTGTTAAACTGAAACTATATCAGCACATCATTATAACTCAGAGTGTATAGTTTACATTAAGATTCACTCCTGGTTGCATCTTATAGGTTTGGACAAACGTACAATAACATGCAACCACAATTAGAGTATCATTCAGAATGCTTTCACTGCTCTAAAATCCTCTATGCTCCACCTATTCATCTTTCCTCTCCCCCAATCCATAGCAACCACTAATCTGTTTACTATCTTCATACTTTTGCCTTTTCCGGAATGTCATATAGTTAAACTATGTATATTTTAAAGACTGACAGCAACTGCTTCTACCTTCCTCCCCTCCCTCCACTCTCCCTTCTTTTCTTTCTTCCTCTTTTTTCTCCTCCTCCTCTTCCTTCTCTTTCTCCTTCCTACTTCTTTTTCCTCCTCTTCCTCTTCTTCTTTGATTCTTCCTTTGTAGTTCTGGGGATCAACCCTAGTGTCCCTCACATCCTAAGCATGTGTTCTACCACTGAGCTACACCCCTAAACCTCTCAGATTGGTTTCTATCACTGAGTAATATGCATTTTAAGTTTCCTCCATGTCTTTTCATGACTTGATAGCTTATGTATTTGTAAACAGAATAATATTCCATTGTCTGGATGTACCACTTTATTTATCCATGCATCTACTGAACATCATCTTGGTTGCATCCAAGTTTTGCCAATTGTAAATAGAACTGACACAAACATTCATGTGCAGGTTGTGTGTGGATATAATTTTCAATTCCCTTTTGGTAAAAATACCAAGAGGCATGACTGCTTGATCATATGGTAAAAATAGAATGTTTTATAAGAAACCACCGAACTGGCTTAAAAGTGTCTAAAATTTTTGCCACCACCAGCAATGAAAGAGAGTTCCTATTGCTCTACATCCTCACCAGCACTTGGTGTTCTCAATGTGCTGGATTTCAGTCATCCTGTCATTGCCATTTTATTTTGCATTTTATTTTGCATTTCCCCCATAACATATGATGTTGAGCATCTTTTCATATCCTTATTTACCATTTGTATATCTTCTTTAGCAGGGTGTCTGTAAGGTCTTTGGCTGATTTTGTTTTGTTTCGTGGTACTGAGGATTCAACCCAGGGGTGTTCTACCTCTAAGCTATACCCCAAGCCCTGTTTATTTTTTATTTTGAAACAAGGTCTCATGAAGTTAGGGCATACTGGCCTTGAACCTGCAATCTTGTCTCAGCCTCCCAAGTACTAAGAGTACAGGCATACAACACCATGCTCAACTTGACTGATGTGTGTGTGGGGGAGGGTACTGAACCCAGGGTCACTTTCCTTTGAGCTATGCCCTCAGACCTATTTTATTTTTGTTTTGACACAAGGTCTTGCTAGGCTGATGAGTCTCACTAATTGCTGAAGCTGTCCTTGAACCTGTGATCCTGTCTCAGACTCCCAAGTATTTGGACTACAGGCATGCCCCATCCCGCCTGTCTTTTGGTTGATTTTTTTAAAATCAGGTTGTTTTTGTTCTTATTGTTGAGTTTTAAGAGTTCTTGGTATATTAGAGATAACATTCCTTTCTCTGATATGTCTTTTAAAATATTATCTGCTAGCCTGTAGGATGCCTACAGGATGAGAGGAAGCAAGGTAGATAATGCAGGCATTGTGATATAGTGTCAGGCTATTACTTTTATTCTTTTGCTGTTGTTTTTGTTTTGGTGCTGGCAATTGATTCTCAAATAGCAGAAATAAATTTTAATGAAGTCCAGCCTCATCAGTTCTTTCTTTCATGGATTGGTGTTTGGTATTATATCTAAAAGTCAGCTCCAAGCCTGAGGTCATCTAGATTTTTGCCTGTGGTATCATCTAGGGGTTCTATATTTCTGTTTTTAAGTCTGTGATCTATTTTGATTTCAATTTTGTGAAGGATGTAAGATCTGTTTTGCATGTGGATGTCCAGTTGTTCCAGCACCATTTGTTGAAAAGACTATTTTACAGGGTGTGGTGGTGTATGACTGTAATTCCAGTACTTGGGAGACTGAGACAGGAGGATTGTAGGTTTGAGGCGAGCCTTAGCAATTTAGTGAACCCCTCAAGAACTTAGTGAGACCCTGTATCAAAATTTTTAAAAAATGGCTGGGGGTGTAGTTCAGAGGTATAGTGTCCCTGGGGTAAGTCCCCAGTATTAAAAAAAAAACTCAACATATTCATTTTAACAATTTTCATTCCCTTAAAATCCTGGAAAACATTTTCAAATTATCAACTCATTTCTTTTTTCTCAGTACTGGGTACTGAGGCTGGAACTCAGGGGCACTGTACCTCCTAGATACGCTCCTAGCTCTTTTTATTATTTATTTATTTATTTATTTATTTTCGTTACTGGGGATTGAACTCAGGGGCATTCTACCTTCGAGCTACGCCCCCAGCCCTATTTTTTATTCTTTATTTTGAAACCGGGTCTCACTAAGTTGCGGAGGGCCTCACTAGGTAGCTGAGGCTGGCCGCGAACCTGGATCCTCCGGTCTCAGCCTCCCAAATGCTGGGATTACAAGCATGCGCCACCATGCCCGGCTTCCTAGCCCTTTTTATTTTGAAACCATCTCACTAAACTGCTATGTCTGGCTTTAATCTGTGATCCTCCTGTCTCAGCCTCCCACATACTGGGACTACAGGCATGAGCTACCTCACCTAGTTCATTCTCTCTTGAAAAGACTTTAAAGTAACCACTCACTTAAAGAAAATTGGTAAGTTCTCATTTGATGAAGTCATTAATGAAGTAATGGAAATTTACATATATAAGTAAAATGTAAGGATTAAAAAAAACTACAGTGCATTAAAAGTAAGGCCTAGACCCTCAATACTGAATAAAGAGGTGGAAACTAACAGGTGAATTCCTAATATGTGCTATACTATAGGTGGTTTGTGTGTTATTTCATAAAGTTATAACTGATAAGTATGATAGAATTAAAAATAAACAAGGCCCAGTGTGGTGGCACATGCTTGTAATCCCAGTATTTGGGAGGCTGAGACAGGAGGATCTCAGGTTTGTGGCCAGCCTCAGCAACTTAGCAAGGTCTTCCACAACCTAGTGAGACCTTGTTTCAAAATAAAATAAAATAACACACACACACACAAAAAAAAAAAAAAAAAAAAAAAAAAGAAAGAAAGAAAAAGAAAATGCCCCTACTGGAAAAAAGGTAATACATTATAAGAGTGAGTCTCAAACTTTTTGGGCTCAGGGCTCATGTGTGAGCCTATTACTAAGGATCATAGATGAGTTTTGTTTATATTAATTAAATTTATAGGTATGTAATATATTGGAAATGAAAATAGAAAATGTTCAAATATAAACTTAATAAACTAGCCGGAGCCGGGCGTGGTGGTGCACGCTTGTAATCCCAGCATTTGGGAGGCTGAGACCGGAGGATCCAGGTTCGCGGCCAGCCTTGGCTATCTAGTGAGTCACTCCGCAACTTACTGAGACTCAGTTTCAAAATAAAGAATAAAAAAAAATAGGGCTGGGGGTATAGCTCGGAGGTAGAATGCCCCTGAGTTCAATCCCCAGTACCGCAAAAAAAAAAAAAAAAAAAAAGAAAAAACATAATAAGCTATTTAAAATAATTACAAAACCCATTATTATCAGCATAAAAACATTTTATGAAAAATACCTATATTTTCCAAAATAAAAATAATGAATAAATAAAAAGAGTGGCATAATTTATATTTTAAAAATCTCTTTATATTTGACTTTATCTACTTCTACATTTAAACTACCATGATATGTTGTTTTGACTGAAGTGTTTCAAGAAAATATGACCTTAAGCCAGGCCTGCTGGCTCATACCTGTAATTCCAGGACTTGGGAGGCTGAGACAAGAGTATCCTGTGGGTTCAAGGACAGTCTCAGCAAGTGGTAAGACTCTCATCAACCTAGTAAAACCATTTCAAAATAAAATAAAAAAGGGATGATTGTGTAGCTCACAGGTAGAATGTTCCTGAATTTAATCCCTATTAACACACACACACACATACACACACACAAATCTGACCTTATACTGTTATATATTTGGAGAAAAAAAAGGATTTCATTGACCCATGAAGGGTACTGGGGACTCCAGGGGTTCTAAGACTACATTTTGAGACTTGCTGAATTATCGAAAAGAACATCCTATGAAATCAAGTCAGTTTTCATTCTGGAAAGGAAGATGTTAGGCTGAGCATTCATTCGCTCACTATATTTTACAATGCTAAATAAAGATTGTGTTTTATCAACTTAGTTCCTATACATGGTACCTCAATCCCAAAGGATTTTATATCTGGAATCTTGCAGATTTTTCTGAATCTAGAGTTATAATTTGTCTTCTGCCTAAACAGACAAATGCAATGTCCTTGTCCACCTTAAAGGGGCAGTAGCCACATCACAATTCAGCCCCCTTGAACTTTGTAAATGCAATCTCAGGCAAACCAGTTGAATTGTTACCAAGAATAAGATTAGTGTCCAAGGGTGTGGCTCAGTGGTAGAATGTGCTTAGCATGAGGCCCTGAGTTTAATCCCCACCATTAAAAAAAAAGAGAGAGAGAGAAAATGCTGACCAAAGGGTTTATTATTGACTATGTGGTTCATCAATAAGAATTTAGTCATGCCAGGCGTGGTGGCGCGCACCCAGTACTTGGAAGGCTAAGACAGGAGGATTGCAGGTTTGCAGCCAGCCTCAGCAACTTGTGAAGCCCTCTGCAAGTTAGTGAAACCCTATTTCAAAATAAAGAATAAAAAATTGGGCTGGGGGTGGAGCTCAGACGTAGAAGTCCCTGGGTTCAATCTCAAGTAACACACACACACACACACACACACACGCATACAAATTGTCCAGTGAACTTACGGCAAAACTAGAAAGAAAGGCGGGGCTTAGGCTACAGCAATTCCTGAATGCCATATTAAGAAAAAATTTAAGGTGAGTGTGGCAGTTCATGCCTATAATCTCAGTACTAGGAGGCTGAGACCAGAGGATTGCAAGTTAGTGGCCAGCCTGGGCAATTTAGGGAGACCCTGCTTCAAAATATAAGTAAATAAATAAATAGGGCTAGGGGTGTAGATTGGAGATAGAATGCCTCTGGATTCAATCCCCAGTACCACACACACACACACACACACACAAAGGAAAGTTTAGACTTGTTATTATAGGTCATGGGTAATCAGCAAAAGATTTTTTAAGCAAGAACATAACTTAATCAGATATTCTAGAAGGGGAGAAAAGAGTCTTCTAGCAGTGCAGAGAATGGAGTGAAATGGGGAAAGGCCATTTGGATATTAAGATATGAAGCTCAAGCTGAGAGATAATACATAACTCTCATAGTAGAATATAATAGTATAACAGATTATACGTAAATAAATAAATATTGGGGGGTGGTGGTGGGGATTGAACTCAGGCCCTCACACATACTAAGAAGGTACTCTCTACCACTGAGCTATACCTCAGCCCCACCCATAACACTTTTTTTTTTGCGCAACTGAGGATTGAACCCAGGGGTATTCTACTTCTGAGCTACACTCCCAGTCCTATTTTTTATTCTTTACTTTGAAACAGGGTGTCTCTAAGTTGCTGAGGGTCTTGCTAAATTGCTGAGTCTGGCCTCAAACCTGGAATCCTCCTGTCTCAGCTTCCCAAGTATTGGGATTACACACGAGTACCACCATGCTTGGCTCCTTTGCTTTTTAGATATACAATTAAAATATTTCAAGAATAGCAAATAATGCAGGAATTGAGAAAAGAATTTGACTTAGTAAAACCCTGTTTCAAAACAGAAAAATAAAACAGGGCTGGGGGCATAGCTCGGTGGTAGAATGCCCCTGGTATATTACCCATATATATAATCCCCAGTACCATTAAAAAAAAGAAAATAATTTGAAATCATAACTCTTTATGATTTACTGTAACTGTTTCACTGTGCTAATAATATATTATCTCCTTTCCCAAGGAGAACAGAATTGTCAAGACAGTGACAGCTTTAAATTGGCATTTCATTGAACTCAACCAAATTCTTTGTCTCAAATTTTAAGAAAGGTTTAATTGAACACTTAACTGTATACTACAAGTTAACGTTAAAACAAAGTTCTTACAGTGTTTGGAATAAACAAAAGTGTTTTGAGTTTCATAAAATGTGAGCCTAAATTTTATTTGTACAAGAAGCATAAACTCTGAGCTACACCTGAACCCTTTTTATTTCTGTTTTCTAACGGGTTTCACAAAATTGCTGAGGGCCTCGCTAAGTTGCTGAAGCTGACCTCAAACCTACAATCCTTCTATCTCAGCCTCCCAAGTGTTGGATTCCAGGTGAGGGATCCCAAAGAGCCCAAATAAAATATGGTTAATACCTTCAAAAGGAGGGCTAATAATAACCAACTAAAGTGATAGTAGAGCCGAGTGTGTGTGGTGGCACACACTTGTAATCCCAGTACTTGGGAGGCTGAGACAGGAGGATCACAGGCTCTTGGCCAGCCTCAGTGACTTAGGCCCTCTGCAATTTAGTGAGATCCTGTTTCAAAATAAAGAATAAACAATAGGGCTAGGGGTAGAGTTCAGAGGTAGAATGCCTCTGGGTTCAATCATCAGTACCAAAACAAAACAACAACAAAAAAGTAATAGTAGAGCATGAAATGGGGTGAGTTTATGGTAAGCTAAATATCATGAACAATCAGAAACCTGGGATTTCAGGAAGTTGCCTTCTCAAGTAAACAGACGTGGTAATTGCTGAGACATATAGACTCCTCACCCTCCCTACAGCTGCAGAACGGTCTTTCACTACAGAGCTCAGCTGAGACTGGGGAGACCTAGGCCTGCAGCTCCCAATAAGTCATTGGGGCAGGGAAGCTGAAGTGAAACAAGTAAAGTCCCCTTTATGGCAAGCTCGAGGGGTCACAAAACCTCTCCTAACCATTTCTCAATTGGAAATGGAGAATTATTTAAGAGATCCTAGGAAAGAGGTCTCTACCAGAAAGAAGCCTCCCCTGTGCTTTCTTTTTTTTTTTTTTTTTTGCAGTCCTGGGGATTGAACTCAGTGGCGTTCTACCTCCGAGCTATACCCCCAGCCCTATTTTCTATTCTTTATTTTGAAACCAGGTCTCACTAAGTTGCGGAGTGCCTCACTAGGTAGCTGAGGCTGGCCGCGAACCCGGATCCTCCGGTCTCAGCCTCCCAAATGCTGGGATTACAAGCGTGCGCCACCACGCCCGGCTTTCCCCTGTGCTTTCTATATCCTGCACAGCCAAAATATTTTATTAGTTTTGGTTACCAATACACGGTCCCTTCCAGCTGTAATTGACAAATGGATACTAACAGTGTCAACAGGTGACAGCCTCTTCTTCCCACTTCTGCTCCAAGGATTGCTAAACCCAGATATACACACACTTACAGCCCAGGTACCCAATGCTTAACTCCAGCAGACTTTCTGTCTTATCATCCTGCAGACTTGCCCTAGTACACACTAGATCAAGGGAACTGCACATTCAAGTAATTTAAATGTTATGGTGTATCATGTGATCGATATGTTATCCATATGTAATGTAGATGAGTGCAAATAGTTGTAAAACAATAGGGGATCGTGGAGACTATGTCAAATGGAGAATGGGTATCCTGTCTGGGACAGCTATTCCTTAGTTTCATAGTACATTATTGCTATGTGGAAATGTGGACCCAATTTTGCCCTGACTTTCCAGGTTTTTTTTTTTTTTTAAAGAGAGGATGCAAATCCATATTTTAACATACAATCATACCTATGGCTTAGAAGTATCTTTTTTTTTTTTTTTTGTGGTACTAGGGATTGAATCCAGAGGCATTCTACCTTTGAGCTACACCCCCAGAGAGTCTCACTACTTGCTGAGGCTGTTCTCGAACCTGTAATCCTTCTATTTCAGCCTTCCAAGTACGGGGATTATAAACATGCGCCACCATGCCCGGTTTAGAAGTATCTTTTTTGATTGTTAATCGTGGCCCCCTGATACAAATGAATGGACTGCACTGAGAGAATGGGAAGGGGAGGAGAAGAAGCCCATTTTGGCCAGAACTAGGGAGGCTGAATCAAAGGGGAAGAAAGGATAAGGAAGGGGCACAGAAAGCAAAGTGGCAGCAAATCTCCCCAACCTCAAAAACCTCACCTGTGGAGCTCCAATCTGCTTGTCTTTTAATCTGTGGGTAAAGAGGAAGAGATGCTAGGAAGGGAAAAAAAAAAGGGGGGGGGGAGGCTGTATGAGGTGGCACAAGCTAGTTGGGAGGCTGAGTGGAGGATCAAAAGTTCAAGGCCAGCCTTGGCAATTTAGCAAGACCTTGTCTTTAAAAAAATAACAATAAACCAAGTTGAGGTGGTACATGCCTGTAATTCCAGTACCTAGGAAGCTGAGACAAGAGGATTGCAGGTTCAAGGCCAACACGAGGTAACTTAGCAAGATCCTATTTTAAAATAAAAGGGACTGGGAGTGCAGCTCAGTGGTAAGATGTCCATGGGTTCAATCCCCAGCACCATAAAATAAAACAAAAAACCAAGAAGAAATGAGAGAAAAATAATCACCTGTTGAGTACTTATTAGATGACAGATAACGCATCAAATGCATTCACAGATGTTGCTTCATTGAGATATGACAATGCATGGGGAAATCCCATGCATGGGGAAATCCCACACATGGGGATGGGACTACAAAACACAACCAAATACTAACAGTAGGGTATCAGATTAAGAGAACTCTTCCCTTCTCCATAATCTTTAATCATAAATATAGCATAGTTGTATTAACTTTAATAATACAGACTCTGACTAAAAATTAAGGTGAATTTCTGAGTTAAAACTCACTCATCCAGTCAGGCATGGTGGCACACACTTGCAATCTTAGTACTTGGGAGGCTGAGACAGGAGGATTTCAGGTTTGAAGCCAGCCTCAGCAACTTAGTGAGGCTCTCTGCAACTTAGTAAGACCCTATTTCAAAATGAAAAATAAAATAAGGCTCGTGGTGTAGCTCAGAAGTAGAACTCCTCAGGTTCAATCCCCAGAACCAAAAATAAATTTTAAAAAAATGAATAATTGAATAATGGCTGGGGGTGTAGCTCAGAGGTAGAATGTCCATAGGTTCAATCCCTCATTCCCAAAACAAGAAACTATGCACTGAATATTTAAGTTAAAAAAGGAAAATGTAACAATTTCAAATATGTGTAGTATGTAATCACGTAATTATAAAATTAGAAGAAAAGTGTGAAAGAAAATACACAGGTGATATGGATTTACAGATTGGTTAAGTAAGAATAGAAATTGTTAAGAAGGTTGTAAGTCATTTTCCCTCTGAATTATAAACTACCAAGATGTTTCGTGTGTGTGGCCTACATAACTATAAAATATGCTAAAAGCCCTCATTTCTGTAAAAACTTTTAGAAATATGCCCATCTGTTCCATATTTTTCTACATTCACTGTGTTTTCTTTCTTTTAGGCATGTACAACTCTCATATATTTAAGTAAAGCCTCTTATTCCTTTAGGTTTTTTCAAAGATAACATGTAGATTTTTTTTTTTCTAAATGAAGTGTATCATTTCAGGCCACTTGAGTTCAAGCAATCTAAATTTTCAATTAATCTCTTCTAAATACACATCTTTAGTTTTCATTTTGCTCACAAATAAAACTATAACCTAAATACTTCCAGTGAAACTTCAGGGGAAAAAATTCTGTTCAAAAACCTAGATATTGCATTCCTTTGTTGAAGCTAAATATAGTCACCTCAAGATGACATACATTTTGACAATGATCAGTCGTACATGTCAAATCTTCAAAAATAGCACAGATCCATTTTAAGGTGAGCAGGAAAAATTGCTACTCACTACATTTAAATGAAAATGAATTGAAAAATATATTAAAACTAGATTTCATCAATAACTATAATGAGGAAAACATTTTTTAAAAATGTTGTAATCTGGGCATGGTATCCCACACCTGTAATCCCAGTACTTGGGAGGCTGAGACAGGAGGATTGCAGGTTTAAGGACAGCCTCAGCAAGTAATGAGACTCCCATCAACCTAGTAAGACCCTAGTAAGGGCTGGCGGTATAGCTCAGAGGTAGAATGCCCCTGGATTCAATCCCCAGTACCACAAAAAAATACAGAATTACACATTTTTTTCATTAAATTATTCTTCAGAAGCATGAGTCAAAATATAAAATACCTTCAGAAATAGGTGCTTATAGCCATGAGTAAGAAGAATCTTAAACCAGCTACACTGAATGATCAAAGTTGATTTATACAAAATATACCTTTCCCTAAAAAGCTTTATCCTTCATTTTATTATCATTTTTTCTTCCCAATATCCTGAAATTCAAAATAATTCCAGAGACATGTGTATTTCAAGTTTCTTCATGGTAGAAATTCAACCTGTAAAAAGGTAACATGAGAGAGGGGATTATGAGGTCCTCTCAATAATGTGTGACTAAGATGATATAAATACTTGAGATTATTTAATCACAGTGCCGGAGACATAGTTATGCTGTGACTGGAAGGCCAGCGGGCCCTGCTACATGAACTCATTAACAAAATTTAGCTGATGAATGAGGTTCCCATCACTTTAATCAGATAACTCATTTCTTACTTATTATGGCTTACTTTTTCCCACCTGCCTCTTTTCCAAGGACAGACATTTTGTTAGGACTTAACCTTACGCTATTTATACCTTGTTATCTATCTTTCTCCCAACTCTGTGCCCACGCTGTAGCCCGAAGTAAATATGAAATAAATATCTTGAAGTCCCTGCAATAACTTAACCGCTCGATTTGGTTATTTTTCTTGCAAATGCCAACAATAATAAATTTTTAGTCTTTGTAAACGTTTCAGTTTACAAAGACAGTTGTTTTCAAAACGCATATAGACAAGGGACTTCTCAAGAGGTGACTACATTCTTCAATTCAACTTTCCAATTCTAGTTTCTGAACTTCCCTTATACCATGTTGGGCAGAATCTCCAAAAAAAAGAAAAAAGAAAAAAAAATGCAGTTTGGAGATGATAGGTTGTTGAATTACATTCACTTCTCAGCCTCCACAAGGACCGACCGATCAGGAATGCCTTCTTAAAAATAATGGGCACTGCTGGCGGAGACCGCGGCGGTGGCGAGTGGTGGAGGGACGAGCTGAGCTTCACCTCTCGGACCCCAGAGGTGCAGCGAAGGGACCGGCACCCACTCTGCTCACGGAGGGCTCCTTCGTTGCAGGAGTGGAGAAAGCACCCAAAACTCCACCGCCAAGCCGCAGGCGGAACAGCAGCAAGGGAGCAAGCAAGCAAATCGCCACCAGGAGCCCAGGCTGGTCAATGCGGAGACAGCCAGGCCTCCCGGGGCCACAGGGCGCAGCTCGGCGGGCCAGCGCCAGTGACAGACAGCTGATAGAGCTCGGCTCGCTCTGGGGCTGCAGCGAGCCCCGCCGGGAGTCCCGAGCGCCTCCAGCCCCGAATTCCACTTTACCTCATGCCGCCTTACCCGCCTGGAGCTGGCGACGAGCGGAGGTCCTTGCGCTCGGAGAGCCTGTGCGCCTCCTGCGCCCGGGCGTGGGTGGGGGTCTGGGAATTGTGACCGCTGCCACCGCTGTTCCAGCCGCCGGGAGCCCTCTGGCTGCCGCCGCCGTCGTCTCCACAGCAAGTTTCCATAAAAGTCCTGGTGCGCAGCCGGTTCCCGCATTCCAGACGGGCCCAGAGCCGGCTGCAGCTGTTCCAAAACACAAGGCCAGTTCCCCAACCCCCACCGCCGCCGTATCACCTCGAGAGGGGTGGAGAGTCCTGGAGAAAGGCAGGCAAGGGGGACCATGGCTGCCAACTTTACGCCAAAACTTGCCGGTTACCTGGCCCTAAGTGTCCGAGTTGATCCCCAACTTTGGGCTTGCCTCCACCTCCCGCAGGGCCCAGAGGCTGCCTCCCCCGTGGGAAAGGAGAGATGCTAGACAGGTCACCACCAGGCTGCCTCCCTGCAGCTCCTTCATTCCCTCGGTGCCGCTTCTTTCAGCTCCTCTACCTGTCCTACTTTCCAATCAAAAAGCCAAGCTACCCCATTATCTTCACCCACAACATTAATCCTCACCCTAACCAGCTTTTCTTTTATCAGTGAGAGTGTGGTCCAACAATCAGGGAACATCATCTGTTCATTGCTCTCCTTTTCTTTTCCTTTTTTTTCTTTTGTTGTTGTTGTTTGTTTGTTTTTGGCACTTTGAACCCAGGGGTGTTCTATCTCCGAGCTACACCCCCAGTACTTTTTATTTTTTGTTTTGATACAAGGTCTTGTTAGGTTGCTAAGAGTCTTCCTAAATTGCTGAGGCTAGCTAGCCTTGAATCTGCGATTCTCCTGTCTCAGCCTCCCAAGTCCTGAGCTTACAGGCAAGTGCCCACCATGCCTGGTTGCTCTCCTTTTCTTAATCTTTGGTCTGTTTTGGTTTTGCTTTTGTTTTTAGTACTGGAGATTGAACTGAGGGGCATTCTACCTAGGAGACAAGAAGATCACAGGTTCCAGGATAGCCTCAGCAATTTAGTGAGAACCTCAACAGCTTAGTGAGACCCTGTTTCCAAATAAAAAATAAAAGGGCTAGGGGTGCAGCTGCAAGATAGAATGACCCCTCAGTTCAATTCTTAGTTCAAAAACCAACAAACAATTAAATCAAACTGGTATTCAGACAGATAAACCAGGGACAAAGATAACCACTCCCAATTTCAGGCCCTGGGCAGACAGCAGTGCTCAGGTTATATTTCAGGATATTTAAAAGGTTTTTGGGTAGAGGGTGGGGTGGGAAGGACAGGTATAGCTCAGAGGTACAGTGCTTGCCTACTATGTGCAAGGCCCTGAGTTTAATCCTCAATACCACGCACCTGCTTACAGGCTTTTTGCTCCTAAATATAACTGTTTTCCATCCCTACCCTGAAACTGTTTACTTGGAGTGGAAATTCTTCTTTTTTTTTTTTTTTTACAGTATTAGGGATTGAACCCAGGAGCATCTACCTCTAAGCTACACGGCTAGACCTATTTTATTCTTTATTTTGAAACAGGGTCTCACTAAGTTGCGGAGGGCAGAAGAGAAAATAAATAAACTAGGTATACTTAGATAGTGATATGCAATATGGATAAAATCAGAGCAGGGAAGTAAGAAATGTGAGGGGTGAGCTGAGTGGATATTATCAGTTTAGATGAGTGACTAGAGAGTCTCCTGTGAGCAAAAGTCTTAAGGAAAGCGAGGTAGTATGTTAGTCTAGTTCTCATTACTGTAACAAAATACCTGAGGCTGGATAGCTTTGTAAAGATTTTAGGTTTATTTATCCCACAGTTCTGGAGGTTCCAGGGCATGCTGCTGGCATCAGTTGGTCCCTGGTAAGGACTCATGGCAGATGGCATCACAATGGCACAGAGTTTGTACGAGAGAGAAAGCCAGAGTGAGGGCCTCACTAAGTTGCTAAGGTTGGCCTTGAACCTGTGATCCTCCTGTCTCAGCCTCCCAAGTACTAGGATTATAGATGTGCACCACCCTACCTAGAATACACATCAAGACAGGAAGTCAGAGTGTAAGGAGAGGCCAGTAATTACCTCCCAGGAGGCCCTACCTCTTAAAAGTCTCACTATCTCAACATCACCACACTGGGGACCAAGCTCCCAACACATTAACTTTTTTTTGGTACTGGGAATTGGGAATTGAACCTCAGGGGCATTCTACTTCCAAGTTATACACCCAGCCCTTTTAGTTTTTTAAATTTTGAAACAGGGTCTTGCTAGGTTGCTGGGACTGGTCTTGAACCTGCCATCCTCCTGTCTCAGCTTCCTAAATATTAGGATTACAGATGTGGGCATCCACATATGGCCCAACATGGACTTGTGTGTGTTGGGGGGGGTACTGGGGATGAAACAAAGGGGCATTCTACCTCTGAGCTACACCCCCAGCACTATTTTATTTTATCTTATTTTGAAACAGGGTCTCACTAAATTGCTGAGGCTGGCCTTGAACTTACAATCTTCCTGTCTCAGCCTCCCAAGTACTAACGAGGATTACAAGTATGAACCACCATACCTGGCATAACACATAGACTTTTTAATGTGACAAACCATATCCAAATCATAGCAGGCAGTGAGCTATGTAAAAATTTGGGGTTGCAATTCTGGAGGGAGAGTGGTCTAAGGAGGAACACAAAGTTCCAGAGAAGGATCCTACCAGACACATTCTAGGAAGGAGGAGCTTGCGTGGGTAGAACTGAGTACACTGGGCCGGGGAGGCGGGGGTGGGGGGGTGGGGAGACGACAGAGGAGAGGCTGTGCAGGATCCTCTTTATAAGCACTGTAAGGACTTCGGTGTTAACTCTAAGATGGTGGCCATTGTGGATTTTGAACAAAGTAGTGACTTGATGACATGATTGTAGTACATTTATTCTTGCTGAAGTGTTGCCAATAACTAACCTGGGCGAGGGAGGAAGCAGGGAGATCAATTACAAGGCTTCCACAAAAATCAGAACAAGAGGAGGTAGGAGGAGTTTGGACCAAGGCGATTTCTCTGAAGTAATGAGCCATGCCTGGCACACTACTTTTCTTGGAACATTTTTAGGTACAACTGGCAGGATGTAGTAGTACACTGAACACGAGGTGTGAAGAAAATAGGCTTTTGGCCTCAGAACAGGAAGAATGTCATCATTTTCTCAGATGAGAAGATGACTGTTGGCAGAGGTGGTCAGGAGCTCAGTTTCCATATGCTGAGTTTGAGATCACAAGAAATCCAAGATCTGCCAACTTGTAAATCCAAGATCTGTCAATTTGTATAAAATATTCCTGGTATATTTATCATGAATCAGCTATATTTGTTCTCAGTCTTGACTGTATCAACTGCATTTATTTTTCATGGTGATGGGATTCACAAGCAGGGCCTCATGCATGCTAGGCAAGT
>PVLC010034644.1:0-16285 GCA_004027655.1 Graphiurus murinus
TCCCTGCCAAGATGTCCTGTCTTGCCCAGGGCTAAAAGCAATGGGGCCAAATAAGCATGGACTAAAACCTCTGAAATTGGAAGCCAAAATAAACCATTCTTCCCTTTAATTGATTTCCTCAAGTATTTTGTCCCAAGAAAAGAAAACTATCACCAGTGGGGCCAGACTGTAGTCAAGCTGACACAAAGAACAGACCTTCACAGTATAAACTATGTTCTAAGCATCATGATATATAAAGTGGGAAGAGCTACAATGATGAAGCTGGGTTTCCCTAAAAGTGTGCTCCCCTAAGTGGGAATCTCTATTATGAGCAAAACTTCTGTCTATTCTATAAAGTGAGTATATAATGAAATCCAAGTTGATATAATGTATAAAATGACCCCACATGGATTAAGACCTTCTTGATGTGACCTTCCCTGATTACTCACTTGAATACTGCTTCTGGTATCATCTATCCTACAGAATTCACAGAAGGAATAATTTTTATGCCCAACTAAAAGTATTGTTATCAAACTCTCTATCTAGTAGTTAAGCTCCTTGAATGAAGAAAATATATAGTGCTTAGGTACTCTTGGCATCACACATTAGATACATAATAGGCTTATTGACGTGAAGTCAAAGGCTGATCTATTACTGATATAAACCACAATTTCTAGCATTCAACATTTTGGGAAACTCATAAGCACAGGACATGAGTTATGTTGGTCTCAAAAGCAGAATGAAAACAAATCTCATGCTGTTCTTATCTAATAACTTCATTGACCTGAACCCTTCCCCCAAGGGAAGGCTGGCAAAGGGCTAAAGGGACTCCTAAACTCCACTTCTGGTGCCCCTTGCTAAGAATATCATTACTAATATGAAAGCTCAACTAATGGAGTTTAAAGTGTCAGAATCTTTTATAAAGTAATAAAATATTTTAAGATGTACTTCAGGGGCTTCTATTTCTCACAGTAACATGGTATGTATAATGAACATAAAAATTATCTTTGCAGCTGTTGCATGTGACAGTAACAATAACAAGCCCTTAGTACTGCAGAAGACCAAAATAGCATCTGGTATTTTGATTCACCCAATTTAATCACATAGAGCATGAACATTTTCCATTTTACAGTTGTGTTAATTGATTTACAAAATTTTTATATTATGTGAAATCCTATTGAACATACATTTAACATGAGCCTATTCTCCTCACCCCATGGACTCTCTACATATTACCACAAGGGCTCTCAAATGTAAGCTCATTGCATTATAAAGTAAAGAACTCTGCAAGAAAGGTATCATAAGATCAATTCTTAAAAATTTGTAATGGGCCAGGCGCGGTGGCGCACGCTTGTAATCCCAGCATTCGGGAGGCTGAGACCTGAGGATCCGGGTTAGAGACCAGCCTCAGCTACCTAGTAAGGCACTCCGAAACTTTAGTGAGACCCGGTTTCAAACTATAGAATAAAAAACAGGGCTGGGGGTGTAGCGCGGAGGTAGAATGCCCCTGAGTTCAATCCCCAGTACCGAAAAAAAAAAAAAAAATTTGTAATGGTCTGATGATTTCTATCAGAATACTAGTAAGGACAATTAGTAAATTTTCCTAGACTCTGACTTTCAGAACCATAGATACTATCTTGATAACGCCTACAGAAATTAATAGGTTGATTAATTCAACCTGATTCCTTTTTTGGACACAAAAGAGATTATATATATATATATATATATATATATATATATATATATATATATATATATATATATATATATATACATACATATATATATATTTTTTTTTCAGTACTAAGGATTGAACCCAGGGGCAGTCTACCTCCAAGCTATACCCCCAGTCCTATTTTTTATTCTTTATTTTGAAACAGGGGGTCTCAATGAGTTGCAGAGGGCCTCACTAAGTAACTGAGACTGGCTGCGAACCTAGATCCTCCAGTTTTAGCCTCCCAAGTACTGGGATTACAAGCATGCGCCACCATGCCCGGCTATAAAAGATCTTGAACCAGTATTTAAGAATACATTTTTTCCAAATAAGTCACAGTCTTTTAGAATATTCCTCTCAAATGATACAATTTAAAAAATCAATAGTTAGAACCAGAAATACAATGAAAATTTTCTGCAGATAATAAAAATCCAATCCTATTGTTTGGGTTCCTCATTTATACATTTTTGTGTATTGCATCCATATAGCTTCTTTACATTTCTGGGAAATTAGACAGAACTCTGGCTTCCAAACCATGAATGTTGATAAGTTCTATTAGTCATTATCTAATATCTCATTACATCCACACACTTAATATCTAGGGGATTTTCACAGGTTAAATGTAAATGTTTATTTTATTTAAAGTTTCACTTATTTTATAAGTCTTTGTTATATTAAAAAATAAAATTTGACCAAAGATGCACACACTTTCTATATTAAAACTATGCTAAGCAGAACAGGATAAAAATCAAAGACATGGCTCCCATTCTAAAACATCATGATGTCTTTGAGTAAAGAGGATGAGTGAAAAAGACTGAAACATTTCTTTACCAACACTCTCTCCAAACATGAATCCGCATTAATATTTGCTTGAGATTGTTGACAAGGAATACAGTTTTTAATGGTAGATGTTTATACAAAAATATTTTAAAGCTAGATACATGTTAACATATATGAATAAAGAATTTAAAATTAATCATTTAAAAAGAACTTACTTTATTTTTTCTATTAGGGAAGACATGTATTATGCTCAATATCCACCAATCCCAGAAACCTAAAGCCAAAACATATTTGCCCCTTGGAGCTCATTTGCTTTTTATTGATATTCTGGCTTTGAATATAATGTTCTACAGTGATGTGTTGGTGCTTGGTATGTGCATCCTGCTGTTTTGATAGCAGTCATGTTATATGCCCAAAGACAAAGGATTGTTTTGAAATAAGTCTCTGCATGATGTAGCTACTCTGGCTACTGTTGCTCCCTGTCAAGATTCACTACTCTCGTTAAGAAGAAATAGAAAAAAAATGATATCTAAAGTAAATTAGTTTTTGGGCCTCCAGAGGATATCTTCAATGTCTATTCTTTTCACATATGGGAATGATCATTTTCTCTGGATAAAAAGGAGCTAAAAATGACCAAAAATAACTTTCATTTGTTTATAAGGCAGGAGGAATGACAGTTGACTAAAATGAGGATGCGGGCTTCCCCAGGTCATGAAGGAGTCATGGGCTTTGAATTAGAGCAGAAGGAGTTTAGGTTTCCACATGAAGGAAAGTTAATAATAGAGATGAGACATTGTCCTTCCTGATTATCTGTATGTCTTAAATAATTAATTTGTAATCTTGCTTAGTTTATGACAAATTAATAAGAATCTAACAGGATATTTTGCAACTCAGTATAAATTAGGAGGGATCCCTCACCCCCGCAAAGATCAAGGAATTAATAATAGGATTTATTATGAGATTGGAGAATGTCTGTTTAGCATGCCACCTCAAAATATGTACCCAGAAAAAGAACAACATTAAGAGGCTTGCTAGAAATACATGCAATGCTCAACATGCATGGCTAGTTCTTGCAGAATTCAGTGAGCACCATAAGAAAGAGACAAGCTGCTTGCCTGACTTACTGTGGAAAAAAATAGAACTTTAATAAAAACACTTTTTGCCTACAGCTAGAAATCCAAGAATACTGATCATCTGATCATCATAAATTTTGCAGAAGTGCAAAGTCAAAATTATTTGTCTCATTGTAGCACTAGTGCATGTAGAAACCAGGAGGCATAAAACAGGATAAAAACTGAAATCAAGGAGGGTGAAAGAAATGGATCTGACCTGCCAGTCATCTTTCACATACTTTACTGCCCAAAAGAAGTCATTTGCTCCATCATTTAGGATGCAGCCTGTTAGTAGGGGCTGATTTGTTATGCTTGATCATCTTAGGCTGAGGAAGTGGATAGAACCCGGAGGCCTGGCATTAAAAGGGAGAAACTCTAACAGCAAGGAACTTCCAGTGGCATCTCCTCTGTAAGATATCTGGCTTGATTTCTAGCCCAATATCTGAGTAGAAATTGAGTATCTACAGAATATTCCAGGGGGAAAAAAACTAGTGTTGTTAGCAGTATTTTCATCACTATGATCAAAACACCTGACAACTCAGAGGAGGAAAAGTTACTTTGGGCTCATAGTTTCCACAGTTCAATCTATGGTTGGCTGACTTCAAGATAGAAACATCATGGTAGGGGGGTGTGACAAGAGGAAAACTGCTTAGCTCATGCCATTCAGGGAGCAGAGAGAAAGGTAGGAAGGGATCAAGGACAGATAATATCCCCAAGATTACACCCTCCAGGAACCTACCTCCTCCAGCCACACCCTCCATGCCTATAGTTACCCAGTAAGTCCATTCAAATATTAGTCCATCAATGATTTTATCCACTGGAGGGATTAGACTCCTGTTTCAATTATTTTACCAGTGCATATTGTTGCATTGCCAACATATGGGCTTTTCTGGGGGCCATCATAAGTCCAAACTACACCAAAAGTTGGAAAGGTCTTCAAGAGAGGCCTGAGGCACTATATGAGAGTGCCATCTACCCCACTGGAAAGACTACAGAAAATGTGTGGAGAGACCATGTTAACAGAGAGAGGACCTGCTCACTAAATGAGAAAACTCAGGCATTCTAACACGATGGAGTATCCTACCCAGGATCCCTACACCAGCCACCACCACAGAGAGAGAGCACTTGAAACTCTCAGTAGAAGAGACAATAAAGTGATAATAAAGATAATAAACTGATAAGTTTTGAGAGGGTTTGTAAACAGCTATAGATAACTGAACCAAAAGTTGTCAATTTTTTCATTTCTTTTACATTTTTGAATAAATGTCATTATTATAGTTAGCACACTTTTTGTGTGTGTATGGTACAAAAAAATGAAACCAAGGGCATTCTGCCTCTGAGCTGCATCTCCAGCCCTTCTTTTTTTATTTAAAACAAGGTCTCACTAAGTTGTTGCTGAGGCTGTACTCAAACTTGCAACCCTCTTGTCTCAGCTTCCCAAATATTGGGATTACAAATGTTTGCCAACACATCCAGCTATTTAGATATTTTGTATCCCATATTTTATGGAAGGTCTTGAAGTTAAAGATAATCATTCAAATATGGAGTATGGACTATGAGAAGCCATATTATTTAGACAAGATTGATGGAATGTTCAACACCTATCAGTGTTGGATCTAGAGCTGATTGCAGTATCTACACATGAGTTGAGTTATATGAAAGGGCATTTTTGTTTGTTTGTTTATTTTATGTATAATTGTTATAATATGTTAGGAGGAAACTTATGCAACAATTTGTATGAGAGTGCATATTGAGGGTGGTGAGACAATGTTTATTTATCTATTTTTTCTAGTGTAACTTCTCTTTTTTTTTTTTTTAGTTTTATAAATCCCTTTGGCAGAGAGCCTGTTGTGGGTAGTTTGGGAGGTACAAATGTCATCCTAATATAACAACAGGATACTGAGCTTCTAGAAAAATCTATTTATGTAAGTGTAGGGAATGCTTAACTAGGAGAATATGAGTCTGAGACTGCTGTCTGTCTGCTTGCAAAGACTGAGAAAAAAAACACCAGAGAGAAGAAAATATGTTGTGAGAAAAGATGGAAGATGAGAGAGAGAGACTTGATAACATTTTTAAAACACCAATTGAGGTGACACTTAAACTTCCCCAAAATATAAACCAATAAGTTCTTCTTCCTTCTTTTATTTTTATGATGGTTATCTTTATTGTTATTATTTATTTTGCATTGCATTTCTGCTACTATTGGAAGCTTGTGACTAATGGTACTTTTTCCACTAAATCTTACTATGATTTTTCTCAAGAGTCAACTACAATTGCTATATTGAGCAAGTAAAATATAAATTCTTGGTGCCATCTCCTTTTCTTGGAGAAGTATTTCAAAAGTCATATCCTGTGATATCTGATGTTGTAGTGGCCCCTATGAATCCTCTCCATGAGAAATCTGCACAGTGTCATTTCTCCTGCAGTATATCTCTCAGCCTGACTTCCCAGGATGTCTCCTCATGGACCCTTTCAAGTAAGTAATCTAGAGTCCTGCCAGCATGGAGAGCATTATCAGACCACCTGGCAGACCTGGGTCACAAAGACTAAGCTCAGGGTCCTGTCTAGTATAAACACACAAAGTCATGAGAGGTAACGTAGGCTGAAGGCTGGAAGTAGAATCATTGGTAGCCAGAAAAATCACTGATTTCCCCAAAGCAGCAAAGTCAAGAACTTGTGGCTTGAAGTTATAATAGGATACAGACCTGTAATTGCTGTATAGTAAGACC
This sequence comes from Graphiurus murinus, assembly GCA_004027655.1. Classification (NCBI taxonomy): domain Eukaryota; kingdom Metazoa; phylum Chordata; class Mammalia; order Rodentia; family Gliridae; genus Graphiurus; species Graphiurus murinus. The sequence goes on from PVLC010034644.1 coordinate 6,315, forward strand.
TCCTCAGGAAATGAAAGGGGGCAATCACCATAACAGGATCAGAGGATGCAAGGGTGTTCCACCCAAAGGAATCTTGCTGGAGACATGGCTGTTCCTCATTTTAGGGGTGTGAGTATATGCATGTATAGATTCAAAGAAGACATCATGAAGATGGTCACAAGAACTGGGACCTCAATGGCCCTATTAAAATAAGAATGCTTTAACTGTACATTTTAAATACAATTTTCCAAGGTATGTTTCATGGAGCACTATTCTCACCTCAAACATCATAGATAATAAGATTAAAAAACTACACACACTAATAAGATTGTCTTGGGAGGTTGAGACAGCAGGAGAGCAGGTTCAAGGCCAGCCTTGGCAACTTAGCAAGACTGTCTCAAAATTAAAAAAAAAAAAGAAAGAAAGAAATTTAAAACAGGGTTGTGATCGTAGTTCAGAGGCAGACTGCCCTTAGGTTCAATCCCCAGTACCAAAATAATAAAGAAAGAAGAAAAAAATGAAAGAAAGAAGAAAGAAAAAAGAAAAGAAAGGGAAACAAATCATAATATCTGCTTCTCTTAGAAATCCTCAGTAGATATAACATCAAATATTGTAAGACACTCTACAGTAAACAGACCTTTTAACATTTGTTAATCTAAGATTCAACTCACTCAGCAGATAATGGACATCTAAGCAGATCAGTTCATTAGCACTTACTGTGGAAGTAGATTGTTCTATTGAATACTTCCTATGAAATTTTCATGCTCTTTAGTAGGACATCAGCATTCTATAATTTATTCCAAATTACTTTTATGGACTTTTTACCTACTCTCCACCCACAGAAAAATACTGGCCCAGCCATGCTGGCCCTCTCTCAAAACTTAGATGTGATACATATGTGTATGCTAACATACCTTTCTCATATTCATTGAAAATCACTGCTCATTCTTTAATTGAGCAAAATTCGACTTCCTTTATTATGTCTCTCTTCTCTCCCCATTCAAAATGTGCTATTTTTGTTCTCTAAAGTTTCATGGCATTACTTAGGTCTATTTTTAGCATGTACAAAGTTACATTTACGAATTTACTAAATAGGACCATTACACAGCTATGATGTAAGAAACGATATGTGGTAAAGATATAATGATGTGTAGCTATACCCAGACCTAGAACGTTTTACTATTTCATATCAGATAAAAATTACAATGGCATGGATTCCTCAAGGTTAATCAAGTTGGCTCACTGCTATTCCCTTGAGATAATTCGGCATCATCTCTTCATATTGCACTTCCTCAAGCCAGAAAGGCTGGAAATGACATTTTCTATATGTTTAAATATCAGAAATTCTCCAGTGCAATCTCTGGCACTCACATTCTTTATTCCATAAGGCTCTTCTGGAAATAATGAGGCACCTGGGCCTCCTATGTAACTCATCCCTTCCCATCATTGTAGTGAAAAAAAAAATCCACTTCAAAATTAATAGGGAATCTCATACTGATTTGTATGCAAATATCCAATGGGGATTATTATACCTGTACCTGAGAAAAGATACTGTCATAGCAGGGTAACATGGAAAACAAAAATCTCCAGGTTTGGGAGCTACAGACCTGTCCAAAGTCATGCATCAATTACCAGGAATATAGCATTAGGATTGGTATCTCTAAACCTAAGAATTAGAATAGTAACACCTATTTTGCAGTATGATTTGAATTAAATGATAAATTTTATGTAGAGGGTTCTACATATAGTTGAGCATATACCAGATATTTTCTATACATGAAAATTTATATTTTTGGCCCTTAAGAACATAAACCCAAAATAAATGGAGCTTAGGTTTAAGTGGAAGGATCAGACACTGTATGTTCTTGAAATAATCATTTCTTGATAACATGTCTGCAGTGTAACACAGCCCCTACTATATATGGGAAATAAATACATATTTTTCTCATTCTTAATATATATAGATATGTAATCATATAATTATCAGATTATCAAAAATGAAAAATGTAATGATAGCACTATTGTTAGAATAATACAAGAAAGCAGAAAGCTGATAACTTGGGGTCTTGAAGGGTAAAAAGCACTGCTCTTCTCTATTTATCTCCTAAATTAATTAAGAAATATTTTAAGGAATAAAGTAAATAGAAATAGAAAATGTCCCTTACAATGCTGATGAAATGTGTGGTGGTTGTATCTAGTTCAACTTAAAAATAAAATGAATTTAGTGCTTCAGACATTGAGACAGAATTCCCCAACCATAAAAGCTGTGAATAACCCTAATATTCTACATATGAAATGGTCATATCAGGGATGATCTCAGCCCCCAGCCCACAGGCTGAGCTCCAGATAAGGGAGGAAAAAGTTGACTGGCAAATCAAGATAATTCTTTTGAAAATTATCAAATTCAAAAATCTCTCATCTTTCTGGATAGAATGAGAAGAGAGAATTAAAAAAAAAAAAATAGAAGAAGTCGGGTGTGGTGGCACAAGCTTGTAATCTCAGTACTTGGGAGGCTAAGACAGGAGGATTCAGGTTCTCAGCCAGTCTCAGCTACTTAGTGAGGCCCTCTATAACTTAGTGAGACTCTGTTTCAAAATAAAGAATAAAAGTAGGGCTGAGGGTGGGGCTCGGAGTTAGAATGCCCCTGGGCTCAATCCCCAGTGCCACAAAATAGAAACAAAACAAAAAACAAACAAACAAAAAAACAGAAGAACTCATTAGAGTTCTCTTTTGTTTTGTATTCCAGTGGAAAGAAAATCTTCTCCCTAAAAGTACCTAATCTGCTTTAGGTAGGATGACCATGTATCCTTGTTTGCCAGAACTATTCTTGTGTGTACCTGTTTTCCCAGTATAATTATGAATTCTGTTCCTTTTAATTCTCAAAAGAGTTCAAGTTTGCTTAACACATTTCGTGGAAATATTAGTATTAGGGAATAATGCAGATTTTCCTGGAGGTGGTGTCATCTTTCAGAATGAGTAGTTATTAAGTTAAGAGAGAAGTAATGTAGTGTAGGGAAGTGGTAAAGGAGTGGGCTAGGGGAAAAGGGAATATAGACCTCTGAGCTACACCCCCAGTCCATATATATATATTTTAAGCAGTATCTTGCTAGATTGCTGAGAGTCGCTCTAAGAGACTGGTCTCAAACCTGTAATCTTCCTGTCTCAGCTTCCCTAGTATTGGGATTACAGGTGTGTGCCACCATGCCTAGCTGCAGAACTGATTTTAATGTGATTATTGTCTAATCATCACATCATCTCTTCTGACTTATATAACTGCCGTATAAGTTGAGTAATTTTGAAACACCTAACACTTACATAATGGTTGAATGAAACAATGTAATTATTCCCCTTTGTGAGACTAATAAAAGTAAGATAGTGCAAGGGAGGCAAAACGGTATAGTCAAAAGTCTATTTGATTCACAACAGATAGATTTAGATTTAAATTTAAGTTCTGTTCATTACTGGTGGCATGGTTTTATTTAAACATTAGCCTTCTCTGAGTCTTAAATTCCTTATGTATAAACCTAGAAAAATTCCATAGAGATGTTTTCGGTAATAGAATAAGTAGGGAGTCTCTTAGAGAGACTCTCAGCAATCTAGCAAGATACTGCTTCAAATATATATATATATATATATATATATATATATATATATATATATATATATATATATATATATATGGACTGGGGGTGTAGCTCAGAGGTAGAGTGTCTCTGAGTTCAATTCCTGATAGCACACACACACACACACACACACACACACACACACACACACACAGTCAGTACTGTACTCTAAACAGAAAAATGAACCCTAACTTTCTATTCTCAGAAAGCTTTCTCCCCCATCCCAGATTTTAAGATTGAGGACAGAAAACAGAAACAAACAAAAAAAGGAGCAAGTATTTCCACAGCTTTTTCCTCTATCACTGTAAAGAATTGCCTTTTATCTTTTCAGTACCTCTATTATTACCTTTATTAGTAAATCACCATTTAATAGTTCAAAATTATTCCTCTAAGATATTCTTTTTCACTCGTACTTCATTTCAGCCAACTTGATCTTTTGAATGAAGGAAAAAAAATATTTCAGATTTAAATTGTTCATAGCACTTCTGAGACTTCTCAAAACCTCAAGCTAGTCCATTTACATTTTGTTATTAACTTCATTAACTTTGGACTCTTTAAAGAAAACTTCAGTCCTTTTTCATCTGAAACATTTTCATATAAATCTTTATGAAAAGTTCTTACAAGCTGAATAAAATATGTGTACATATTTTGACACAGACATCTATGTGACTCTAAGTATACTAACACTTTAGGAAACATGCATTTATTCTTGAGCAGAACAAACAAATGTAAGAGGTTGTAGATCTTGAACTACAAAGAAGGAATCTTAATGTTTTATGCTTATGTAATATGTAAGCCATTGTATCTGTGTGCAAAGTTAGAGAAGGAAAAGCAATTTTACTGGATTGAGAGTAGTTGATCAATATTTTTTTATTCAGTTTATTTGCTCATGACTATCCTCCTGGAATTCCAGAAAAGTGAACTGTCAAATGAGACTTTTCAATACTTTTCATCTCTAAAACATGTACTTTATGTTTAAGCTACATCCCTCCTGGTATATTTTAATCTAGACTTTTATTTCTTCCTAATGTCTCTCATTCAAAATACTCTAGAAAAGCCAATTAATAAGTGACTCTTCTAGAGACTTTTCCCTTTATCTTCTAAAAGTCAATTTTTTTAGCAATGGTAGAAAGCCAATTTTGCAAAATTCCAACTATTTTTAAGGTTCCATTCTGAATCATTTCTTAAACGATCCCTAATAACTCAGTGATGAAAATTTGAACACAGGACCGAATTAAGAGTCCCACCAGTGATTAGAAATTAACTTCCATCCCTAACATGGTTAACTTCAGCAAGATTTTTTAAATCTGCAGTAAAATCTATGTGATAACCATGTTAGACCCAACTCCAGAATACGGACAATGGATAATGACATTTACCTGAGAATCTCTGTACTCTATTGATTAAAAAAATCTACCAAAGTCACCACATTCTTAAAAAGCTATTTTTTTATTGGTGTATTTTGATCATACATCGTGATGAAGTTCAAAGTAAAGGAGGCATACATGCACACAACACTCATAGAGCCCTCCCCCAGTTCCTGCCCCACTCCCTCTCCCTCCACACCTTTCCATGCATGACACTGTGATTGGCTTTAATAAATTGTAAATCTACATCATGTCCATTGAGGTGTTCTCCTCTTCAAGTCTTCCTCCCCTCTCCTATCTCTCCCTCTCTCCCTGACATCACTAAGGTTTCTCCTCTTTTGTTTGAGGTCCTTCTTGTGTCCCAATTTCTTCCTAGCTTCCACATAATGAGGGAAAACATCCAATCTTTCACTTTCTGTGACAGACTAATTTAACAGCATACTATTCTCTAGTTCCATCCATTTTCCTGCAGATGACATAATTTTGTTCTTTATAGCTGAGTAGAATTCCATTGTATGTATATTCCATAATTTTGTAATTCATTCACTTCTTAATGGGCATTTTGGCTGGTTCCATAGCTTGGAAATTATGAATTGTGCTGCTGTAAAGATAGATATACATGCAGTACTATCGGGGTTCCTGGGTTTCAGCACCACTTATCATCCCCCGCACCGGACCCTCAACCGTGAGGCTCCAATGGAGACGATAACCGTATGTTGCTGGTTCAAACTTCTCTTTATTATACCTCTTTCTCTCTCTCTCTCTCCCTCTCTCTCTCTCTCTCTCTCTCTCTCTCTCTCTCTCTCTCTCCCGAGGATGTTACCCAAGCAATAACAGTGACAGTAACAGTAACAGTAACAGTAATCGTTCTCTTAGCCCTGACAGTAACATCTCTCTGGCTGCAATAGTCTCTCTTACCCCACTCTCATTCTCTGTAGCCGTTCCTCGCAATCTCCAACCATCCTTCCTCCCCAACCATTGATCTAGAATGAGAGGTGGAGGCTCTTAAAGCCACACAGGGCTTGAGCCACGAGGTGCCTGCATACAGCTCTCACCTGGGCAGGCCACGGGCTGGATGTGCTGGTGCATGCGCTCTAGTGTGGCACAACCCTAGGATGTGACTACCTGCAACTGCTCCTGGCACTCTGCCAGGCGTTATCTAGAGGCGAGGTCTAAGCCGGGCCCAGCTAAGACTCCAACACAGTACTTTGGTATCTGGTTTCACTTCTTTTGGGCAGATACCCAGGAGTGGTATAGCTGGGCTATTTTCTATTATTTATGCATCCGATTTGTTTCTTGAGTCTCTTGCTCTTCAGTTGGCCATGAAAATATATACCCATTAGTGCAAGAAAACAGAACAAAAAATAAATAAGAGAGGTAATTTCTGGTTTTCAGTAAACATATGTAGAAAAATAGATGGAAAATAACAAGAACCATTGCCAAGAAACAGAAGATATTCTCTTGGTGGAGATGGTGGGAGAAGTGAAAGGGAATGAAGACATCACTGAAGTGACTGGCTGAAAAAGGACTCTGAGCCTCTGAGAGCCCTCCTGCAAGACCCATTGTGGGAAAGGGTGCCTGGGTCTGCTATTTTCATGTAAACTAGAATTTCCACAGAAATCTTATAAAAATAATTTTTAAAAAATCTTCTAATTTGGCAGTCAACAGTAAAGTTAAAAGTTTTGACACTCAAATGTACTGAAAGAATGATTGTGGAAACCCCAAGGTCACTAAAAAGCATCCTGAATATTTTATATCTTGATATTTCTCCTATCAGTATGTGGATCTACTTTTCTCCCAGAACCTTTGAAACCTATCAGCTCTATATAATGCATGTGGAGAGCTCTTCTAAGCTAACAATATTAGTATCAACTGAACTTGATAAAGCAAAGAGCAAACATTATATGAGCAGCCATGGTATTAGACAGAAGTTAGATATTCTAAAAATTGTGAAATATATCAAATTAGAATTATAACATTTTCATTAAAAATCATACACATTTAAATTTTGTTGTTATAAAGAATAACTATATATTTCTGGCCTTTCTTTTTTATGTGCTTGTTAAAGACATGGTTACTACATGTAGGAGTAGCTACATTGACAGATTAATCATTTCCTTTCTGCTTCTCAAACTATTAATCTGACAATTCTTATATTCACTTGTCTGGATGTTTTAAGTTTTAATGCTTTGAGTGAAATATCATTTGATATATTATTATACTTGACAAACTGCTGCCAGCTGAAATTTTTCCCACCATTATACTTTTAAGTTTTTGTCTCTAATGAAGCAGTACATGTTGGCATCACTGTGAATTAACAAAGAAGTCATTAACAATAGTATTCAATTAATGATCAAGTTTTCAATTTGTCTCACACCTAACATCCTAATGGTTTCTTCATAAGTATTAATAATATTAGATACCATTGTAATTGTTGCAATAGAAACTCAAGGGGAAGTATTAGCTATTATTGGTTTAAATTAGAACACTAAAGCAAAGCAGAGGTTCAAACTAAAACCCTCAACTCTATTTCTAAAAGTAAAATATATAACTCTAAAAACAGAATTTCAGTGAACAGAACCGGAGAAGGGAAGCAATTTTTTTCCAATATTTTTTTTCATTTTAACTTCTTCACTTAAGAATACAAATATAGTCCCTAAATTAGTCTAAGACTCAGAAATGTTTGATTTTTATACATAGAAGAAACATAGCCCTAGATTCAATTAGACATAGGGTGGATCAAAGAAAACTTAGGTATGAGCAATGCTTTCTCTTTTCTATTCTAACAAATGTTCTATGGAAAAATATGGCTATGTCTTATCCAGAAACTGGAAGGAGGAGGTACATATTTTCATAAAAGACTGGCCTCCTTGATTTACATTCTCATGTTTAAAAAATAGTCTAGAACTTTTATGTTTTTAATCTTTCAAGTCCATTACCTTTGAAAACCAATGATCTCTCCCTCTTCTAGTTAAACAGAAAGGAAATCTAGATGAAAATATCTGGAGACATAGCCAACAAAAAGTTACAAAAGCTACAAGGAAAACTTAGGATTTTATTGTTCCTTTTGCCCACATATACATACATACACACACACACACACACACACACACACACACACACAAATACCCTAAAAGTTACCAATGCATTAAGAAAAATATCATCCTTCCATGTTTTCTAATCTGATTAAGTCATCTCTTATTTGCCACTCCACCTTTACTCAAGTTATTCTTGCAACCTGAAGATCTCTTAATACCCTCTTGTCTCCTCAAATCTCAAGCATCATCCCAATTCAAATTCATGCTACCTTTTTTTGGAAAGTACTAATAAAACTATGGGAACTTCAGAGGACCTCTATTCCCCCTTTTTATGCACTGCTGTCTGTTATAAAACTTAGCTCAAATTTTCCTTAATTGTTTCAATTGCTCTCTAGCTAGAACACAACTACTTTCAGAACAAGTAATGCGTCCGTGTCATAATAATGATTTCCATAGCTCTGACTACTGTCATAGGAGAATTTGTAGACACCTAAACCAGCTACAACCTGTGCTCTGAATCTTAGCTTCTCAACTTACCAAATACGGGCTTTGGGATGTTACAACTCCAGGGGGTTCCATTTGTATTGCCTTCTATGTGAACAGCACTATACCTTCATTCTGTGCATTGCAAAGGTATATCATGTTCACTATCTTTTCTTTTTTTCTTTTTGTGCTCTTTGTTTGGCTCAGTGATAGGCTTTAAGAATACAATAGTGAAAAGGACACATTTTCTCTGCTCTCCTGTAAATTACCATCTGTTATAAAAGAGTCTCATTTTATTACTGTGAACATAGTAGTTATTAAGTTTCCCCAACATTTAGTGTAGGAGTTGAGTTCTTTATTCTGATAACACTTGGTGACATTTCTTTGCTGCCAACTACCAAGTTCAAAGTTTTGATAGAACATGTCAGACAGACATGATCTGCCAGCATGCCTCATTCTTCCCTACTGATTAATCTCAAAGATAAAATGAACATTTAAAGCCATAGGATTTCTCAAGTCCAAAAGTGAGCAAGCCTCCAGAAAGGTCAAACAGCCTTCAATTGTTTCCAAATCCTCTCTCTCTACTGTGCCTTGCAAGTTGTGCTACATGCCTGATTTGGCCTACGCTTTGAGAATTCATCCCTGCTTCTGTGACTTTTTTCTTTACTTTCAATTTTATTGCCTTCTGCCATCTCCATCTTATTTGTCCTTCATTTTCAAATAATACTTTTCTTCAAACTGAATGGGTATTTCAGGTGCAGTAACCAATAACAAATTGTTAATAGAGGATCCTGTTGGGATCCTTATAAATGACCATCTAAGATATTTCCTCTGCATCTTAGCACTCTGAGCCAAAATCTGATCTTGATCCCATTCCTTTGAGAGTGCCCCCTAGATATATCCAAACATCAATATTTTCCTCAGTGAATATTTAGTAGCTATATTGTTCACTTATTATACTCAAAGTCTAGAATTTACTATGAAAAGCAATTAGTTAAGCAACTATTCATGAATCTCTACTTGGGCAATTTTCAAGAGGAACCTGTGGAGCTATGTAACATAAGAGTAAGACAATCTTTTGAGCCCCATACCATCTACCCTTGATTTAGTGAATATATACCCACAATGTGGCAAGAGGAAAGCACAGGTTCAGAATTCTTATTGAGGTTTTCATGGGAAAGAATGGACAAGTCTTGGTAGATAGACTTACTATGTTTAGGACTGGGTAGTGTGAATAATTTCAGTCTGGGATTTCAGTGTGTTTCTATAGCCCCTGGGTGACTAGTGTTCAGTACTCAGCCCCCAGATGATTAGGGCAGGGGAAATATTGGCTTAGTGTATGAAAGATTGATAAAGGTGATGGTTAGAGATATGGACTCTGGATTGGTTCATTTTTATTTCATTTTTTATTTGTATTTCAAAGGACAAGTTGTTTGCTAAATTTGGGAATTAACTAACTGTGGCCAGAATGCCAAAGCACC
>PVLC010034645.1:0-16905 GCA_004027655.1 Graphiurus murinus
TTTTTTTTTTTTGTACTAGGGATTGAACCCAGGGGCATTCTACCTCCAGCCTACACCTCCAGCCCTTTTTCTTTTTATTTTGAAACAGGGTCTTGCTGTTTCTGAGGTTTCTGAGGGCTTTGCTAAGTTGCTGAGGCTGGCTTTGAACTTGCAATCCTCCTGTTTCAGCTTCCCAAGTCCTGGGATCCAGGCACGGACCCACTGCTCCTAGCTGAGAATTCTCATTTCTAACCAGTTCCCTGATGATGCTGGCCAAGGACCCCATTTTGAGAACTACTGACTTAGAGACAGATGGTTCACTGAGCTGAGACGAAAAACATGAGCTAGAGGTGGGCAAGGGAGGGTATCTCAGAGAATAGGAACCCTGCTGTATGTGCAAAGGCCCTGGAGCAAAGGGAGCCTAGGATAATAAAGGAAGCAAAGAAAGGCCAGTGTGGCTGAAACCTGGAGGAGGAAGAGGGCTAAGTCCTGATCTCATCTTAGGTGTGGTGGAGAGCACCCGGTGCTTTAAGCAGGTGCAGCTGGGCTGGGCAGGTGATCACATGTATTTCAGCGAGTTTTCTGAACTGCCACATAGGGACCTGCAGCTGCAAGAGCAGGAGGACATTGGTTAGGATGCAAATTCAATTGTCCAGGTGACAGGGTGGTGGTAGAAAAGATGGAGAGGAAGTTGGACTTGATGGTGCATGCCTGTCATCCCAGTACTTGGGAGGCTGAGATAGGGGAAACACAGGTTTGAGGACAGCCTCAGCAAGTAGTGAGACTCTCATCAGCTTAGCAAGACCCTGCTCAAAATAAAAATGAAAAATGGGATGGGGGTGCAGCTTAGGGGTAGAATTCCCCTGGGTTCAATCCCCAGTATCACAAAAAAAAAAAAGAAAAGAAAAGAAAAGACAGAGAGGAGATGACAGATTTAGAGGTATTGAAAGGGAACAGAGCTGTGCTCTGTGATGGCCTGGAAAGGCAAAGCAGTTTTCCAGTTATCTGTTGCCACATAATAAGCCTCCCCGAATTTAGGGCCTGAAACAGAATCATTTATTATGCTCACAAATATAAAACTTGGGCAGCACCCAGGAGGGACAGTGAGTATCTGCTCCAAAGGGGAGACCAACCGGGCTGGAGGCCCTCGATCTCTCGCAGGTGGGGCCGTTGATGGCACCTCAGCTGGGTGTGAGCTGGTCCGGCTCCTCACGGCATCTCCAGGTGGCTACCTGACTTCCTCACAGCCCTGTGGCTGGGCTCCCAGGGTGAGCATCCCCAGAGACGGGAAGTAGAAGCTGCCAATATCTTAAGGCCAGAACCCAAGACCTGGCCATAGAGTCAGGGGGCCCAAATTCAAGGCAGGCGATATGTCCCACTTCAGTGGGAGGAATGGTGAAGAAGTTTGGACAGAAGAAACACAGGAGAAGGCCCCGGCTTGGGAGAAATCATGAGTCATGATATAATGGAGAAAGGGAAGGAAGGACTCCCCCAGAGCCAGGTGTGGTCTCAGCGGCTGGCGCTGAGCCTGGCGTAGAATGGCCTTCGAAGCCATACCACCCCTTCCCACCATTTTTTACATCTTCCAGCTTGGAGCAGGCCCTAAAGTCTGGTTTGAGTGACTATGAAGAGATCCTAAAAACAAACCCCTGGGCGGGCCTGCTGGGGTCTTTGCCCCTACCCAAGGCCCACCCCGGCCTGCCTGTAGGGAGCATCTTCTCAGTGGGACTGACCAAGCAGGGGCTCTTGAATCCCAGTCCTGCCCTTCGGTTCCAAAAAGATCTCTAATTTGCCCATTCCTCTCGCTTCCCACTGTCCCCACCCCAGGCAAGCCCCACCATCTCTGGCCTTGGCCACTGCATGAGTCTTTCCAAACCCTCTCCTTGCTCCTACTCCTGCCTTCCTACAGAACATTCCCCAACCTAAAATATTAATCTGATCACTTCACGTCTCCATTTAAAACCTTCCAGGACAGGGCTGGGGATGTAGTTCAGTGCTAGAGTGCTTACCTGGAGTGTGCAAGGCCCTGGGGTCGATTCCCAGCAATGCAATAAATAAATAAATAAATAAATAAATAAATAAATAAATAAATAAATAAATAAATAAATACATCCTTCTAAAGCTCCCAGGAAGTGATCCCAAGCTTAGGTTCAGAGTCTTCATGATTCAGCCGTAGTGTGCCATCACACCAGGCCAAATTATCTTTATCTTTGATCTCATGTGGTTCTGTTTCACTTATTCATTGTTCCATTCTACTAGAATTCTAAGTTCCAGAAGAAAACGGACATCATTGGTCTTGTTTTCTGCCCAGTCTCCTGTACCTGGCACCTAGTGGGCACTCAGAAAAAAACTGATTGAAAAGAATAGATGCCAGTGACTTCCCCTCTCTGTGTGTCAGTTCCCCCACTGTAAAGTGGCGTGACAATGCCTGCTTGGAGGGACTGTTTTCAGTGCTTAATGACACAATGGATGGAGCACCTGGCACACAGTAGGTTCTCAATAAATGTCACCTATGCCCTCCCTGTTCTCAGCCTCCCATCCTGCCTGCGTGTCTTCCTGCCCATCCTGAGGTCTCTGGACAGCAGAAATGTTGATAAAATTTTAACCACACAGCCAGGCACTATGCGCAGAATTATAAAGGCACATCTGGATTTTGGCAGCACCCAGGCAGGGCTAGGTCCCCGGGAACCTCTTTGGAGAGCTCTCTGCTCCCATTGCTCCAGCTGGGATTTTCTCCAAAGTCCTTCCTCACATTCTGCCACCTTTCCCTTTCCTGGAGCTAAGCCATTCTTCTTAGAACACCCTTAGGAAGGGGAGAGAGAAAAGAAAAATGGAAATTTCCAGGGGGTGAGAGAACAGGAACAATGAAGCATCCCTGAGAACCCACTGGCATGGGCCGGCCAGAAAGAGGTCTAGAGGTCTGAGCTATGCCATCCGGTGCCCTATAAAGGGTGGTGGTGGGAGGAGGGGGTGACATCAGAAATCTTTTGTGCTAGAAAGTAGAGGCCTAGTATTCAAGCCCCCTTTAGGAACAGCATATATGCAGAGAAAGAAAGAAGTATCTGGCAAATGTTAACAATTGGGGGATCTAGGCGGAGGATATCTGGGTAGCCATTGTACTCATGTTACAACTTTTCTGTTTTATTCATTATATTATTCTGGCAACTTTCCTCTAGGTTTGAAATTTTTTTTTTTTTTTCAGTACTGGGGATTGAACTCAGGGGCATTCTACCTCCGAGCTACACCCCCATCCCTATTTTTTATTCTTTATTTTGAAACTGAGTGTCACTAAGTTGCGGAGTGCCTCACTAGGTAGCTGAGGCTGGCCGCGAACCCAGATCCTCTGGTCTCAGCCTCCCGAATGCTGGGATTACAAGCGTGCGCCACCACGCCCGGAATTTTTTAAAACGAAAAATGTTGGGGGGAAAAGAAATAGTGCAGAGGTGTTGGGGTCACTAATAGCCTTCTCCCCTTCTCACAGTTGTATCCTGGGAAGCCATTTCCTAGTGAAATGACTGTGCGTTTCTGGCCTCCCTGCAGCTTGGAGTGATCAATGGGAGAAGCAGAAGTGCTGGACATTTTGAGGACAAGTGTCACTGCTGTCCATGGTCCCCTCAAGAGCTGCCACCACCAACACCACCTCCCTTGTCAGAACACTTTCCCGCTTCTCTTCTCATTAGCACTGGCCTCAGGCGCCCAGAGCGGTGGGAGGAGGCTGAGGCTGCTAGTGTCAGTCACATATCCAGGCTGCAGGGAAGGCAGGGGAAGCAAATATTTGGCATAGTCCATTCTTAGTGGGGGGTGTTCTCTGCTTCATAAGGTAGGGAACCCCCAAACATAAGAAGGTGACAATTCCAATGCCCCAAAGCCAAAAATGACTACAGATATCTCCTATGCTGGTTTTAAAAATCATACAAGTAAGCTGGGCACAGTGGCATACCTCTAATCCCAGTTCTTGGGAGGCTGAGGCAGGAGGATCACAAATTCAAGGCCAGACTCAGCAATGTAGTGAGACTCTGTCTCAAAAAAAAAAAGCTTTTTTTTTTTTTTTTTTTAAGGGCTAGGGGTGTAGCTCAGAGGTAGAAATCCCCCTGGGTTCAATCTCTAGTAACCTAAAATCATACAAGTAAAAAAACTATCCAAGACTATCCAAGGTAAAATAATCAAACAGCATAAAGAAAGAAGGTGATGAAATTTAGGAGACTTTCTACCTAAGCCCTCGCTTTATTTCCCAGGGCAAATCCTCTTCACAGTCTTTTGGAAGTCATTGCAGATGCATTCTTTGTATATCTGGCTATAAATAAGTATAGTTATTCCTTGGCATCTGCTGGGAATTGGTTCCAGGACCCTGTATAGATACCAAAGTCAGTAGATATTCCAGTGGCTTAGTATTTGCATATAACCTACATGCATCTTCCCACATACTCTGTGTGTGTGTGTGTGTGTGTGTGTGTGTGTGTGTGTGTGTGTGTGTGTGTTTTACTGGGGATTGAACCCAGGGGCATTCTACCCCCGAGCAACACCCCCAGTCCTATTTTTTATTCTTTATTTTGAAATAGGGTCTCACTAAGTTGCAGAGGGCCTCATTAAGTTGCTGAGGCTGGCCTCAGACCCATGATCCTCCTGTCTCAGCCTCCCAAGTACTGAGATTACAGGTGTATACAACTATACCTAAGTTCCCATATACTTTAAATCATCTCTAGATTACTTACAACATCTAATAAAATGTAAATACTATATAAGTAGTGGTTTGACTGTATCTTTTAGGAAATAATGATAAAAAAATGTTTGTCATGCTCTACATAGACACAATTTTTTCTCCCAAGTATTTTGTCTGTGGTTGGTTGAATCTGAGGATAGGGAACCCTCAGATAGGGAGGGTCAACTGTATGTGTATATTTGGATATAAAGTGTCTATGTATAATGTCTATAGTGTGTGATAAGTACATGTGTATTTACTGAAATAGACATATATTAACATAATACATAGATAAATAGAAAATATACAGGTACTTTTATATTAAATACATATGAATATGTAATATAAGTTTCTGTATATT
The DNA here is from genome assembly GCA_004027655.1 of Graphiurus murinus. Taxonomy (NCBI): domain Eukaryota; kingdom Metazoa; phylum Chordata; class Mammalia; order Rodentia; family Gliridae; genus Graphiurus; species Graphiurus murinus. The sequence continues at coordinate 5,040 of PVLC010034645.1, forward strand.
GAAATTGGCTCATCAACACCTAAGTTTAGCATGCTGTTTCTCCCACACCACCTTTTTTTTTTTTTTTTTTTTTTTTTTTTGGTACTAGAGATTGAACTCAGGGACAGTCTACCTCCAAGATACACCCCCAACCCTATTTTATTCTTTGTTTTGAAATAGAATCTCACTAAGTTGCTGAGGGTCTCTCTAAATTGGTTGAGGCTGGCCTTGAATCTGCAGCTGTCCTGTCTCAGCCTCCCAAGTTCTCCACCATGCCCGGCTTTAACACCACATCTCAGGGTCCCATGGGCCGAGCCCGTCCTTTCTAACCACAGCACAGCATGCCACGGGGTAGTTGTGCCACAATTAACCTAGCCACTCTTCTGCAGATGGACATTTAGATTATTTTGAGTGGTTTTTTTGTTTGTTTTGTTTTTGGCTGCAATGAACCTTGCTGCTGCTACTGTGAATATCCCTGAACAAATGTCTGTGTGCACTTGTGTAATTAGGCATCCATGGGATAAATTCCTGGAAGGGGAGCCATTGGCTTGAAAGAAGCATACATTAATGTTTTGAGTATACATTGCCAAATTGCCTTCCAAAAAGTCCATGCCAATTTGCTGCCTCCCAATGGCCTGTGATGGTTTTTTCCTAGGCCATGCACAGTCTAGCTGCGAGATTCCCCTCAGATCATCACCTGTCACTTATACACCCTGTGTCCCTGACCACGGTGTGCTGCCCATGCTTTATCCATAGCCCCAATTCCCTTCCTGCCATGTCTGCTCAATGAGAACTTATCCATCCTGCAAGGTGCCAGCTCCTTTTCACTGTCTTCCCTCACACACCTAAGCTGTCATAGCACAGCTTCTTGGAAATAATTCTGGCATAGCACTGACTGAGGGCCTACTATGTGCCCCATAATCTATAACCACTTTCACAATCCCCACCATTACTGCACCAAAAAATAGTCTTGTCCTTCTCTTCATCTCTCTATCCTGGCTCCCTGGGCTGCATTGCCTTTTAATTGTTCCTAAGCATGGTCCTGCCTCAGGACCTTTGCACTTCCAGTTCTCTCTCTATAGATACTGCTTTCACCCACCTCCTCTTGCTGCTTCTCTGGGGTCTCTGCTCTAACTCAACTTCTTGCAGAGGCCTTCCCTGATGACTGTCTCAAGCACTCCTCCTCTGGTCACTCTGTTAGGTCACCTTTTATTTATTATCTTCATAACAAGTCTCACAAGCTGAAATAACCTTGTTTGGTTTAAGTGTCCATGCTTTTATTTTTCTTGTCCTGCCTCCCATCTCTGCGCACATGCGCATACGTAACAGAGTGATCTCCCTGACAGCAGGGACCTTGTTTTCCCTTTTCACTGTCTCCACCTGGAACCTGCACCACCTGCCCAAGGCTCAATAATCATGCATTGAATTAACCGTCCATGTTTTACAGAGGAGGAAACTAGCTTTCAGAAAGGAGAGGCGAGTAGTCCAAGGTCCCATGGTCGATAACGAACACAGATAGGATTCGAACCCATCTGAACTCCAAAGCCAACCGCATTATTTCTTCCCTTCTCTTAGCACTGCACAAAATCCCCCTCCACTGCCCCTCAAAGACTGCGCGTCTCACGCCCCTGGGTCCCCGGCGGCGGGCGGCGCGTCACAGGCTCGTCAGCCCGGCGATGTCACCCTCCCCGCCCCCTGTCAGTCAGGCCGAGGGGGCGGCGCGGCCGCCAGGGGGGGCGCTGAGCTCAGAGCTGCCGCAGCGCCCGAGCCCAGCGGAGCCCAGCCGGAGCGCGAGCGGGAGCCGGAGCGCGCGGGCGGCGGGGCACCAGGAGCACCTTAGTGGCCACGCACCCGAGACGCTGCGCCCCTGCTCAGGCCGGTGACCCCAGCGCCTGGCCGCGGCCGCATCTCCCACCGACCCATCCCAGCCCGACCCAGCGAGCCCGGCGTCTGCTCTCTGCAGCCGCCGCAGCCGCAGCTCCATCCCCAGCCCGGGCCCCGCAGCCAGGTGAGGCGGCCGCGCGCCCGGGATGGGGAATGAAGCCGGGATGGACTTGGGTGGGATGAGGACGGGTGGACAGCTCACCCAGGCTGCAGGTGGAGAAGGGGATGATAAATGGAGAGGGGGCTGCGGGGAGAGGGGGCACCGATGGGTGCGCGTCAACGTACCCCGGAGTACGTGTCTTTCTGTTTGCAACTGTCTGGGTGGCCGTGTGGACGTGTGTCCGTGCCGGTGTGTGTCGGGGTGTCCGTGCGCGTTTGAACGTCTGCCTGTCTTGTATGTGCACGTGAATGTGTCCGTGGTAGGTGTTTGTGTGCACAGCCGTGTGACAGCCCTGTGCACGGGCAGGTCCCGTGTCTCCGTGCCGAGCCCAGCGTGCCGGTTCCGCGGGGCTGCAGGTTGCAGGGCTCCGGATAACCGAGGCGGTGGCCCCTCCCGTGTCCCCGGGTTTCAAGGACGCTAGGACTCACCGAGGCCCCGAGGCCTCGCAATGGGGATTGGTGGCGGGGAGATAGGAGGGGACTCCAGGACCAAAAGGGCTCCGCGGTCTCAGCGAGGGAGGGCAGGGGACACCCGCGTCCCTTGGGAGGGGCTGGAGCGAGGGTGCGGAGTCAAAGCGCGGGTGCCCGTGTGTTCGCCCTCCCCAGGCCGCCAGGATGGACGTATTCATGAAGGGCCTGTCCATGGCCAAGGAGGGCGTCGTGGCTGCAGCCGAAAAAACCAAGCAGGGGGTCACCGAGGCAGCCGAGAAGACCAAGGAGGGAGTTCTCTACGTCGGTGGGCGACGGGCGGGGTTTCTGGGGGGGTGGCAAGGTTTGGGTGACCTCCGAGGGTAGGAGACAGGGTCCTCAGAAGGACTTGGGGGTCTGGGCAGGAGAATATGAGTCAGCAGATGGGGTGGGTCAGCAGGGGTCACCGGGGACAAAGCCAGCGCATCGCAGGCCAACCAGAGATGGGGAAAGGGGTAGGGAAGGTGGAGTTTAGCTGAAAACCGGAGGCCAACACCGTGATGGAAGCAGGGAGCCTTCCTTTTCTCATTCTTACCATTATTCATAGGTAACTGGTGCTGAACCTCTGCTCTAAGCCAAGTACTGTGGGAAACACCATAGCCTCCATGCCTCATTTAATGCTCCCAGCCCATTACACAGATCAGGGAAACTGGGGCTCCCAGGCGTGTAGCCACCTGCCCAAGGTCACCCAGCTGGTGAAGCCTGAAGCCGGGGTTGGATGAGCCTTTATAGACTCAGAGGCCCAACACCTCCCCTTGGGAGCCCTCCTTCGGGAATTCCTGGGGGCTCCCTCCCAAGCTACCACCTGGACTGAGCTGCTTCCCAGACCCCCTGCCTCCCACCATCACCATCTCTCCTCTGTCCACGCTCCTTGCAGCTGCCAGCTGGTGTCGGGAGAAAGGCCAGATGGTTAAAATCTCTCACCTTGGGTGTGAACGATGCTTGTAGGGTTATTTGCATAAAGCAAAGAAAGGCCAGAAACTGACATTTACTGTTTTGGAATTTTTCCCCTCTGAGCCCCTGTGGTGATTCGGGGCTTGCTTGTGTGGAGTGAGTATAATTTCCCCCTGTGCAGACTCAAAGGGGCTGGATAATTTATCCAAGGTCATGGCAGGTTTGGAAACTATTTAGTGGCCACCTACTATGTGTAGTAGGGGGGCCTTGGTGTGGATTCTGGGGATGCAACCGTGCCATCTCCGGAAGTGATGCAGACTATTTCAGGAGTGGGGTTTGACATCAAGTGGCAGGAGTGTGTCCCATTTTTTGGATAGGGTGAAAATAGGAGACGGCGTTTGAGCTGAGCTCTGAATAATGAGCCAGGCAGAGGACAGAGGAGGCAGAAAAGGCAGATAGGATAGGCTAGAAAGTCGAGGGCAGGAAGTGTGGTAAGAGATGAGATCAAGCTGGTGGGTGAGAGTCAGGTCAAGAGGGGACTATGGAGCCAGGCACAGTGGTGCACACCTGTAATCCCAGTACTGGGAGGCTGAGAAGGGAGGATCACAGGTTTGAGACCAGCCTTGGCAACTTAGTGAGATACTCAGCAACATAGTTTCAAAATTTTAAAAATAAAAATAAAGCTGGAGGTATAACTTGGCAGTAGAATGTACCTGGGTTCTATCCTCAATACCAAAAAATAAAGTAAAAGGGGAGGAGGAGGAGGAGGAATCAAGGCGTTGTTATAAGTGCCAGGGGAGACTAAGCAAGGAACTGACTGAAGTCCCTCAGTCCTCTGGGGACAGAACGAATTGCAGGAAGGCCGTCTGGGAGATAGCGTAGCCACCAGATGAGTGTGGCCGGGGTGATGGACATGAGAAGGCTTGAACTGACATCTACCTGATGCCAGCCCTGGCCTCCCTCCTGCCTCCTCCCCAGCTCTTTTAATCCTGTTGATCCCTGGCACCTCGGTCACTATTCTCTCTGATAATAGACTGCCCCTTTAAGCCATGTTGCCTTTCCCCTTAGATTGGTACCTCCTGCTCCTCCCCTTGCCCAGAAGCCCCCATGATCCCTCGGTTCCTACACATTAAAGCCTCAGCTCCCTGCAGCCTGGCACTCAATGCCCTTCATGGTCCTCAGTCTACATTTCCGGCTTCGTTTCTCACCATATCCATTGCTCGTAGCGCATGGACCGAATCACACCTCGCTGTGCCTTGTCTGCATGGTTCCCAAGCCTGGATCACCCTCTCCAGCCTCTTTCCACAACACCCACCTGCTCCTCGTTTGTTGAGGCCCAAGCAGTGTGTCCTCCCCTTTCATGCAGCCCCTGGGAGGTTGAACAGCCTCTCTCCGATACTTGACATCCAGGAACTGAATCAGACAGTGAGCGACTGGCCCGAGGCCTGGCACAGAGCACATGCAGACAAGCCCTTATGGGAGGAATGAAGGGGGCACACAGCCCACCCCTCCCTGTCTCCTGCTTCTGGCTGCTCTTAGCCCTGAGTACCTTCCTTCCCAAGAGGACCTCACCTCCTTCTCTCTCCATTGGCTTCAGCCTGTCAGGACTTCTGAGTTTATCCGTGGTCATCTGGGTTGCTGAATCCTTAGCATTAACGACTCTCTAGTCCCTAGAGGATCCTCACTCCAGATCAGGCCTTCTTGCCAGGGACCGTGTTGCCCCCATTTCTTTTCTTTTCTTCTTTTTCCTTTTTTTTGTACTGGGGATTGAACCCAGGGGCATTCTAACTCCATGCTACAACCCCCCACCCCAGCTCTTTTTATTTTTTATTTTGAAACTAGGTATTGCTAAGTTACTGCACACTACTGGCCTCAAACCTGCAATCCTCCTGTCTCAGCCTTCCATGTACTGGGGTTACAGGCATGCACCACCACTCCCAGCAGTAGACCCCTTTTTGATGTGACCAAGCTGCTACCATCCTGGGAAGGCCCAGACAATGTCATGGGTATCAGTCCCCATCTGTACACCATCTTTAGACCCACCCTGCACCTCAGACTCCCCACTTGGGCCAGAAGAAAGAGTTGAGAAGAAATGAAATAGGGGGCAGTGGCATATGAGCAACCATGCATCAGTGGCATGAGGGACACTTCAAAATACATAGCTTTAGCCAGGTGCAGAGATGCACACCAGTAATCCCAGTATTTGGAAGGCTAAGATAGGAGAAATGCAGGTTTGAGGTAACTTACTGAGGCCCTCAACAAATCAGTGAGACCCTGTTTCAAAATAAAAAATAAAAAGAGGACTTGGGATGTAGCTCAAAGATATAACATCCCTGGGTTCAATTCCCAGTACCACAAAAATAAATAAATAGGTCTAGGGGTATAGCTTGGATGTAGAATACCCCTGGGTTCAATCCCCAGTAAAACACACACACACACACACACACACACACACACACACACACACACACACACCACACACATACACTGAATAGCTTTGTTGCCCCCAGCTCCAATTTCTTCCCATCTTGTGCTACATACTCATAGAATAGTTGGTAGCAGAAGTTTTGGAGTCAAAAACACCTGAATGCCGGGCATGGTGGTGTACTGCTGTAATGCCAGTACTTGGGAGGCTGAGACAGGAGGATCACAGGTTTGAGGACAGCCTCAGCAACTTAATGAAACTCTCAGCAACCTAGCCAGACCCTGTTTGAAGACAAACAAAAAAAGGCTGGGGGTGTAGCACAGAGGTAGAAGGCCCCTGGGTTCAATCTCCAGTGCCCTAACCTTAACCCCCCACCCTCAACCTGAACCTGAATGTCTATTCAGCCACTTACTGGCTTCAGGCACTTACTGAGCCTTGTTTTCCATCTTCAAAGCAGGGACAACACCAACAGCACCCCCTCCCAGGGCTGAGAGAGGCAAGGTTACATGCTTTACCCAGTGCTGGCACTCAGTTAACATCCACTAGGAGCATGAGGGCGTCAGCCCGTGGTGGCAGGTGGGGTGGGGACTGGGAGGCCTGAGAAAGTAGGTGTTGAGGGCTCAGTAAGTTTAGCAAGGAGGTGGGAGTTGCTGCATGTGAACCCCTCTCCCCGGGTGTGCTATTCTCTTGGCTCAAACTTCTTAAGTGCACTTGTTTCTCTCCCTGCAGGAAGCAAGACCCGAGAAGGGGTGGTACAAGGTGTGGCCTCAGGTACCAACCCAGCCCTGCCATAGCCGCACCCCCAGCCTGTGATCTGGCAGGGATCCAGAGGGCAGTGGGGGGGCTCCAAAGGTGTCCCAAGGTGGGGGGTGCTTCCTAGGAAGGGCATGCCCTGGGATTCAGTGTGGGGAATCTATGCCTCCTCCACTCTGGCCTCCCAACCTCTTCCCTGCACCCCTCCCTGCTCCAGTGGCTGAGAAAACCAAGGAGCAGGCGTCACATCTGGGAGGAGCCGTGTTCTCTGGGGCTGGGAACATCGCAGCAGCCACAGGCCTGGTGAAGAAGGAGGAATTCCCCACTGACCTGAAGGTGAGCGTGCCTCTGCCACAAGCACATGCACACCAGGCACACAAACCTGCCGCTGTCCTCCCTTTCACCACCATCTCGTAGTGCAGGGCTGTGCTAGACTCAGCTCAGAATGAGACCATGCAGGCATACCGGGATGCACTACTCCTGTGATAGGGACCCAGATCTAGCCACCCAGACCACTTCTGGCCATGTCTGCATGTGCTTCTGGTTGTTCACTCATTTCTTTTCATTGAATGAATGTCCGTGCCAATGAGGAATTTAGAGGTTTCCACAGTGAGCGTTCATTCATTCATGCAGCTGACCTTGTGTGTGTGTGGGGGGGGGTGCTGCTCAGAGCTAGAATGTCCCTGGGTTCAATCCCTAGTACAGGAAAAAAGAAAGAGGGAAAGGGAAAAGAAGAGAGGGAAGGAGAGAGAAAGAGAAAGAAAGAAAGAAAGAAAGAAAGAGAAGGAGGCTAGAGATATAGCTCAGTGGTAGAATGCATGCCTAGCATGGACAAGGCCCTGAGTTCCATCTCCAGCACCAGGGGGGGAAAAATACATACGGAAGCTGGGCGTGATGGCACATGCCTGTAATCCCAGTACTTGGGAGGCTGAGACCGGAGGATCGAAAGTTTGCAGCCAGTCTCAGCAACTTAGTGAGGCCAACTGCAATTAGTGAGACCCTGTTTCAAAAAAAAAAAGGTCTGGGGGTATCGCTCAGAGATAGAATGCCCCAGAGTTCAACCCCTAGTACAAGAAAGGAAGCAAAGAAAGGAAAGGAATGGAAAAGAAAGGAAAGGACAACCCACTTTTAGCCAGGCATTGTGGTACTTGCCTGTAATCCCAGTACTTGGGAAGCTAAAATAGGAGGATCACAGGCTTGCAGGCAGCCTTAGCACCCTCACGAGGTCCTCTGCAAATTAGTGAGATCCTGTTTCAAAAACAAAAAACAAAAAACAAAAAATTGAGCCAGTCGTGGTGGCACACGCTTGTAATCCCAGCATTTGGGAGGCTGAGATTGGAGGATCTGGGTTTGCGGCCAGTCTCAGCTGCTTAGTGAGCCATTCTGCAACTTAGTGAGACCTGGTTTCAAAATAAAAAATAAAAAATAGGGCTGGGGGTATAGCTTGAAGGTAGAATGCCCCTGAGTTCAATCCCTAGTACCACACACACAAAAAAAATTAAAAATAGGGTTGGGGGTGTAGCTCAAAGATTGAGTTCAATCCTCAATACCACAAAATAAAATAAAATGGACTGGGAGTGTAGTTTGAAGGTAAAATGCCCCTGGGTTCAATCACCAGTATCACAAAAAAAAAAAAAAAAAAAAAAAAAAAAAAAAAAAAAAAAAAAAAAAAAAAAAAAAAAAAAAAAAAAAAAAAAAAAAAAAAAAAAAAAAAAAAAAACAAGGAAAAAAAATAAGAAAGAAAAGAAGGAAGGAAGGAAGGAAGGAAGGAAGGAAAGAAAAAGTCAAGAGGTGGCACACATCTGTAATCCCAGTATTTAGGAGGCTGAGACAAGAGGATCATGTGTTCACAGCCAGCCTTAGCAACTTAGTAAGGCCCTCTGCAACTTACTGAGATTCTGTTTCAAAACAGAAAATAAAATAAGGCTGGGAATGTAGCTTGGTAGTAGTCTGCCTCTGGGTTGAATTCCTAGTATTTTTTTTTTTTTTTTTTTGCGGTACTGGGGATTGAACTCAGGGGCATTCTACCTTCGAGCTATACCCCCAGCCCTATTTTTTATTCTTTATTTTGAAACTGGGTCTCACTAAGTTGTGGAGTACCTCACTAGGTAGCTGAGGCTGGCCTCGAACCCGGATCCTCCGGTCTCAGCCTCCCGAACGCTGAGATTACAAGTGTGCGCCACCTTGCCCGGCGAATTCCTAGTATTAAAAAAACAAAAAGAGGTGAGGGACTACTTGAGATTGGAGAGCTTCTCTGAGGAAGTGACGTTTGAGCTGATACCCAAGGGATGAGAAAGAGGTGGCTGTAAGATGTGCAGGAATGTATTTCAGGCAGTTAGAAACAGCAGGTACAAAGGCCCTGAGGTAGGTGCAAGCCATGGTGAGGGGAGTATGATCTGTATGTCACACACCTGTGCACGTATTTCCCCAGCAGAGTGGTGGTGGCTACTCATGTATGTGTAGAGACAGAGGACTTCATTGGGATACCCTGTAGGGACGGCTATGAGCTCCTGAGCCCCACAAAACTGGGTTCAAATCCCAGCCCTGCTACTTCCAGGTTGTGTGACCCTGGGCAGGTCCCATCATGCCTTTGAGCCTGATTTTCCACCTGCAACATGGAAGATGAACACAATCAGGCTCTTAGGCAAATTAGAGATAATATAGATCAGAGAGTCTCAAAACTTGAACATGCGTCTGAAGCACCAGGAAGCCAGATGAAAATACATAGGGTTGGCCCATCCCTGGAATTTGTGATTCAGTAGGTCTGATGTGAGGCCTGAGAATTTGCAGGTGACGCTGATGCTACAGTTCTAGGGACCACACTTTGAGAACCACTGAGATAGAGAGGCTGGCTTGCATACAGTAAATGTCCCACCAGAGATTGTGGTTACGTGATCAGCAAGCAAGCCGTGTCTGCCCCCAGGAGATCATGTGACCATGGATGTGCACCACTGTGACAGTGTGCCCTCTACACCTATCCAAGTGTGCACAGCCCTCCCTCCTGTGGTGCCTCGTGCCTGTCCATGGCTGTATGCAGTGGGGCTGGGTGCTCTTTCTTCATTTGTTTGGGTGATCAGTGTGAATTCTGTTGAGCTTATCCAACAGGCTGGGGAGACCCCACACCTCCCTCTATTCCAGACATTTTGCACAGTTGGTTTCTTCCATTGTTGGCAGTCTGGGTCTTAGCTGGGCCAGGTGGTGCATGTGTGTAATCCCAGTACTTGGAGGCTGAGATGGGAGGATCACAGGTTCAAGGCCAGCCTTAGCAACTTAGTGAGACCTTGTTTCACAATTAAAAAATAAATAAATAAAAAGAGCTGGGGAGCAGGTAGCTCAGTGGTAGAATGCCAGTGGGTTCAATCCCCAGTGTTGTGAAAAAAAAAAAATTCTGGGTCTTGACTCAGAAGTTCTGGTTCAAGTCCTTTCTCTGCATTTTACCACCTGTAAATGGGAAATCACTTCCCTATAATCATGTTACCAGTAACTGCTCCCATCCATTGATCCCGAGACATTTTATATGGAGTGATGCGCTGAATCTTCACAATATCCCCTTAAGGAAGGCTCCACAACTAGCCCATTTTACAGATGGAAGAACTGAGGCTTAGAGAATGAAGTGACTTGCTCAAGATGCCAGAGCCTGCCTGCTTCCTTTCTAAGGTGGTTGGGAAGATAAGCTGGGGTCCATAGCACAAGAGTAACTTGGTGCTAGCATAGGGCCAGGTCCTGTGCTGGACACTGGGGTGCAGAGAGAGGCAGGTCCAGTCCCGGCATGTCAGTCTCGAGGCTCTTTGCAATGGGCCTTTGTGCTGTCATTTCTCTCTGGCCACCTTTCTTCTAGTGGTGCTTATGGACACATCAGAGATGTTCTCTCAAGGGAGAGCACAATCAGTAGAATCCATACAGCAGCCTTACAGGCCCAGGCTCAGCGTTTCTGCCTCCACCTTCCAACTTGCTTTCCTATATCACCATGGACTCCTCCTTGTTTCCTCCCTGATTGCCATGCTCAAAGGTGAATTGACTTGCCTGAGGTCAAATAGCTAGCCAGGCCAGGCTGGGGTATATCTTAAGTTAAATTTTTTTTCTTTTGTTCTGGGGATTGAACCCAGGGCCTTACACATGCTGAGCATATACATGCTCTGCCATTGAGCTACAGCCCCTGCCCTTAAGTTACTTTTTATTGAAGTACAAAATACATGTGGCTCTATGAAACTTTTGGAAAGAGGACTCCTCCATATAAGCAGCAGCCAGCTCAAGACACAGGACATCGGGCCCTCAGAGTCTCCCCCATTGTGCCCCCTTCCAAGTCCCTAACCTTAGGGCCAGAACTAGGGCAAGCAAGGAGGTGGGTGTGGGGGCACTCACTGGTGGGGTATCCTTTGCATGACCCTTGGAGCAAGTCCCTCCCTAGTATTTGCTCCTGTCAGCCTCATGTATCTCACCTCAGTCCTGACCCTGCCTAATCCCCTCCAAGGTACTTGCTTCCTGACTTCTACCACCACAAATGAGTAGTCAAGTGTTTTTAACTTTATGTAAATGTCATCATAAAGTACATGCTCCTCTCTCCTCTATATCTGACTTCTTTCATTCAATAGTAAGCCTGTGAGATTCAACCCTGCTCTTGTAAGCACTGTAGTTCTTCATTATTTTTTTATATTATTCCACTGTCTGATTAGAGCACAACTTACACACACCATTCTACTGTTGTTACACATTTTGGTTGTTTGCAAACAATGTGCTCAAGCTGGGACTTTTTGACATCATGTTTCTTCCTTGGGTTCTGGTCATAACTAGGTGACTTGGGGTAAACTAACATTTCCCCACCTCCTGGGCCTTGGTATACCCATCTCTACAATAGGGAAAATGAGCCAGGTCATGATCTATAAATTCATGCACCCAAAGGATCCACCTAGACACGTACTGTGAAGAAGCTGAAGCTCCCCGGGTGGGGCCAGAGCAGCTACAGTGCCAACTTCTCAGTGCCAACCTTCCAGGGTCTCAGGCATGTGCCAACCCACATAGGGTCCTGTACAGCCATTCAGGTAGCCCAGGTTGTTGTGTCTGCAGCCAGATCAGTCCCATGTGTGTGCACATACATGTGCTCACCTGCAGGTGGCCAGCCATGTGTCTGGCAGCCCCACATGCATGCCCACTGGTCTGTGCCCATCTGGGCAGCAGATGCAGGGGGGAGGGGAGAGTCTTAGCTCATACATCCAAGCAGCACCATGAGCTGTTGCTTCCAGCTTATCTTAAAATAGCAACAGCGAAGAAACCAGGCCACGCTGGGCCCTGGGGGAGGGATGGGTA